>PVJS01002692.1:0-82031 GCA_004027185.1 Glis glis
CCCCGGTACCGCAAAAAAAAAAAAAAAGAAAGGTGCCACACATAGTATGTGCTCAGTAACCGTCAGCCGGGCCGTTCACATGCCCTGGGCAGTGCGCACACCTCTCAGCCTCACCTGAGCCTCAGCCTGAAACAGCCCATGGGATTGTATTTAAACAGTACCCATCCTCTGGGGCTCCTTCCCTCCAACGACTCCCACTAAGGAGCTCAGAGGGAAATAATTTCTCCCATCACTGATTCCCACGGCACTCCCAACCCTCAACTCCACTGTCTTTATTTAAATATGAGTATTTTTTATCTCTCCTACTTGAGTGTAAGCTCATGGATGTCAGGGTCTGCATCTGGCCTATCTCTGTAACCCCAGGAGCGTCTCGCATGGGTGTCTGGTATAAAGACCGTGGGAAGAGGGTGAGAATCTGAAGGAAGGCAGGAGCTGGGATTAAGGAGCAATGTACGGCCTTAATTCATTCTCTGGGCACACATCTGAAAACAGGGAAGGGTCAAGACATTCAGATGTCAAGAATATATCCTAGCTGGGTGTGATGGTACACGCTGTAATCCCAGTACTTGGGAGGCAACTTAGCAACTCTCAGCAACTTAACAAGACCCTGTTTCAAGTGGGGCGTGGTGGCTCACGCTTGTATTCCCAGTATTTGGGAGGCCGAGACCGGAGGATCTGGGTTTGCAGCCAGCCTCAGCTACTTAGTGAGGCATCTGCAACTTAGTGAGACCCTGTTTCAAAATAAAGAATAAAAAATAGGGCTGGGGGTGTAGCTCAGAGGTAGAATGCCCCTGGGTCCAATCCTCAGTAACATACACACACACACACATATATACACACACCCACACACACATGTGTGTGTGTATGTGTGTGTGTGTGTGTGTGTGTGTGTGTGTGTGTGTATGTGTGTGTGTGTGTATGTATTCTATCTCCTGACTGCTGTGGGGAAGTGGGAGGTACTTCCCAAGTCTGCCTGCCTTCCTCATTTAGCCCTTTATTTGATTAGTTACTTGATTCATTCACTCAACAATCACTTATTGACTATTTCATATAAACAGAGCACTCTCCCCAGCACTGGAAACAAGGCACAAGCCTGTCCCTGTTCTTAAAGAGCTTCCATCCTACTGGGCAAGTCAAGTCAACAGTGTGCTAAGGTCAAACATGAGAAGTCTATTTATTGTGGGTGCATTTACTGCATGCTGCAGTTGAGCCTGACCACACCCTAACACTGGGAACCCAGCTGTGAGATCTGAGGCACCCTCTGATGTCTGCTGTGATGTAGTGGGGAGGACGGGTAATCAACAGGCAGCGGTGCCAAGCACTGAGAAGAGAGAAGCAGGGATGCAGAGGGGATATGGCTTCTCACAGGTGGTCAGAGAAGGCCCCCCGGTGAGGTGCTCTTTGTTTGAGGAAGGATCAGGTTGGGTTGGGAATATGGGATGATGACCCAGTCCAGCCTTGGCAAACCAGGTCACCTGGGAGTCTTTAAGGAGACCTGGGTGATGTCACTTCTTGAGCACAGGGAGAGAATGGTCTCCGGTTATGACTCCCAGCAAGCCCGGTCCATATGTGAGGTCCGGCTCCTCCAGGCCGAGGGGTGAAGAGGAAACCTAGGCTGCGATCTGGACATGCACAGAGCTATAGACATGTGCCAGCCCTGCGGGGCTCTGTGAACAAAAACACACACAGACAAGACTGGAGAAACCATTCCGCTGTGCTTACGCGACAGGCAAGAACTCATCACCAGTGGACCCAGCCCAGGACAAGGCAGTGTTTCAGGACACAACTACACTACACTGAATGCAGGAGTAGAAGACCCTCGACTTCAATCAATTTGCTATGATGGTCACTTCAGTCAATTTTGCTACAGTGGAATCCCCGTCCTCATTGGATGAGGATCAGGACAGGGCTGTCCTGGCAGTGAACCCAAGTCTTTGCCTCCAGTCAAAAAGGTCCGAGCACAAAGCAGAAGGAAGAGCCGGTCACGGGCAAAGGATAGGAAGGGAAAAAGAGTGAGAGGAAAATCTTAGCATCCTGGTGCTCTGAAAGGAAATCCTGGTTCCTGCTTATCCTGGCTCCTGAGAGCAAAGTGAATGCACAAGGAGGAGAAACACATGGCTGTAGGCCAAAGCTTAAAAACGTGACTCTCTTAGTTGCTTAAGTCAAGAAATCACCCAGCAGAACCACTTAACTTGTATTTATTTCTTTTTATAATTTTATTATGGGATATTTCAAATATATACAAAAAGAGAGAGTGGTTCAATGAACCTCATGTATTGATCGACAGGCTATAATAATTATCAACTCACTGTCAGTTTTGTTTCAGTCCTACCCTTAATCCCTTCCCTTCCCATGCCAGGTGGATTGTGCCCCAGATGTCACTTAATCTAATCTCTACATACCTAAATATATATTTCTAAAAGATACAGATTTTCCAAAGATCCACATAATACCATTCTCACATTTAAAAATGAATAATGCCTTAATATCATCAAATATGCAACCACAATTCAAAATTCTATCTCAATTTTTCTAAATACTTGGCTTAGAGTTAGGATTCAAACATGATCCAGACACAGCATTTGGTTAATTAATCTCTTAGTCTCTTTCAATCTATAGGTTCACCACTTCCTCTGTGTTTATTCTCAAAATTTACTTATGGATAAAACTGGGCCCTGAAGAATTTCCTATACTGTGGATCTAGCAGTTTGTCGCCCCATGGGGCCATTAACATGTTCCTCTATCCTTGAATTTCCTACAAACTAATGGTTAGATTTAGAGGCTCAGTCAGATTCAGCTGGGATGTTCTTGGCAGCGCTACCTCATAGTGTGATGCGTGTTCCAGATGCATTCTATCAGAAGGCAAATTATGTCTGGTTGTCTCTCTTTTTGTGCTGCTAAAACTGACTTTCAGGAGGTTCCTGTGATAAGGCAGTGGCAGGAACCCCACCTCACTCTGGCTCTCCCACTGGAGGCAGCTTTAGAAACCTGGGGAGTTTGCGTACAGCAGCTATTTTTAAACCCTGAAAAGTAATCTAGAGCCAGTCAATTGGGGAAGAAGAACAAAATTCAAACTATCACCAAAATGATGTTGAATTTACCATCTCCACCATCTTAGAATGAACCCCAGAAACTGGAAAGAACTAAACAGATCAAGAAGAGAGGGGCTCTTGAAAGTCACTCCATAAAGTTGTCTATGAACTCCCAGGCTGATTCCAAAGCTGCACCAGGGTGGATCTGGTCCTAATCAGCGCACTGAAGATGCTGAGGATGAACTCACAAATGGACTACTGAGGGTGCGCATGCACAGCAGATCCAAAGAGCACTGCAAAAACAATTTGAAAACTACTGTAACCATGGCCCACAGAGGCCTGGAGGAACCGTGTGGTCTGACCCAACCAGGTCATCTGCCTACTGAAACAAAAACATAAGTGTTCTCCATGGGATTTAAACAAGACCCAGAGTGTCATATGTAACAAATGAGATACCCAAGATATAATCTCAAATCAATTGTGATATAGAGAATAAGGAAAATTTCATGGGAGTGGGAAAGACAACCAACAGATGACAACACCAGAGAGCAAAGATGTTGGGAATACATGACAAAGATTTTAAAGCAGCTACTGTAGAGATGCTCTATCAAGCAATCACAAACAGGTTGGAAACAAATGGAAAAACACAACATCTCAGCAGAAGATAAGAGAGAAGAACTAAAAGGAAATTTTAGAACTGAAAAATACAGTAACTGAAACTAAAACAAAGCCAAACACAATACTGGATACGCTTGAAAGTAGATCGGAGGCGACAAAGGAAAAAATGAGGGAGTTTGATGATAGATTAATGGAAACTGTCCAATCTAACAATAAGAAGCAAAGTAACTGATAAACAGTGAACAGAGCCTCTGGGACTCATGGGACAATAACAGAAGATCTGACGTTGTTGTCATCAGAATCCCATCAGGCAAGAAGAAAGAGGACAATACTTTTAAAATGTTAAATGAAACAACTGGTGAAAATTTACAAAGTATGGCAAAAGACAAAAACCTGCAGATTCAAATAGCTCAGAGAACCCTAGAGAGGATAAATTCAAGGACACCCAGACAGCCAACACCATGATCTAAATGCTAAAAAAAAGAAAAACTACAAAGCACTTACAAATGTTGATGTATAATCTACAGGGAAACAATTCGAATGACTCTACATTTCTCTTCGGAAACCATAGAAGCCAGAAAGAAGTGGCACAGATGGAAGTACTTAGAGAAAGGAATTGTCAACCCAGAATTCTAATATCCTTCAGAAATGAAGGTGAAATAAAGACATTCTCAGATGAATGAAAACTGAGAGAATTTGTTGCCAGCAGACCTGCTTTTTAAAGAATCACTACAGGAAGTTCTTTAGACAGAAGGGAATGATACCAGAAGGAGACTTGGAACATCAGGAATGAGGGAAGCCACCCAAGTGGTAACTGTCTGGATAAATATGACATCCTTCTCTCGAATCCTTTAAAATATATTTGAAAATGTAAAGTAAAAATTAAAACACTGCCTTGTTTTTTTATGAATGTAGCTTGACTATTTGACATCTGTAACATAAAGAGACCTACAGAAAAAGGTTTCCATATTCCACTCGACATGGTGCGATATTGATTCAAAGCTGTATGAAAAGATTGACTGGTGGTTTCAGGACTTTTCTGCCTGAGCCATCCTTATAAAGCTCCACATCAATTTTTCCAGCCAGGGCTTTTGCCACCATTGATGACCATTAACCAGAGTCATGCTTCACTACGGGTTATGAAATAGAGATAATGGACTCTGATTCTATTATTCTTCTATTAGCTGGTATTCTTTAATAAAAAAGAAATTTCTTAAGTCAGCGATCTGATTACTTTAAAGATTGATTTCAGGACCTGGAGATCATTACGTTAAGTGAAATCAGCCAATCACAGAAAGAGAAGGGTCATATATTTTCTCTAAAATTCGCAAGCTGGGGAGTAGTTGGGATACAAGAGGGACTCCAGACAATGGTGGAAAAGCCTCAGTGGAGCCAGGGAAGTGGTCTAAGGGAAGGGGAAAGGGAAGAACGAAGTTCATTAATGGAATTACTACCATCGACCATGTGTACATATGAGAATATACCAACGTCAATCTCAGTATTCTGTTTTGGGGGTAGGCGGGGGGGCACCAAGGGCTTTGTGCATGTATGTTACTGTCAACTTGATTCTCATTGTGATATGAGACTATAGTGCACCAATAAAAGCACATTTAAAAAAATAAAGTTTGATTTCTGTAGAAAAGGGAGGATAAATGTTTGATTCTTTCCTTTTATTTAACAGTCTTCAAAATAGTGAGTTAGAACCACAAATTTTAAATGGTAGATATGAGAGAGGAAAATGTGGGCTTCATCCCCGCTGACGTTATCTGGAATGGATATAATTTACTCATGTGGACAATTTAAATAGACCAATATCCAAACAGGTAAGTGTCACAGAGTCTTTAATTATGGCCAAGAGTATCAGGATGACACAATAGTGTTGAAGACTGTTTAAGTGTGCTGTAATGTGTCACAGTTGCTTTTCACTGCCTTTCGCTTACTCTCTAGAATGTTCGTACGTGCATGTGTGTATGTATACATGTAACATTCCCCCCTTAGATTATAAGATCCCATGACAGCAGGAAGTTGAAATCAAGCTGGAACACACTTACTAAAGGACTAAATGAAATGTAAAAGAAGGATGTCTTTGGAGATCCAAGCCAAAGGCAAAATCCTAGTAAATATGGTTTTCCCTTTAATCACTCAAATTTTTTATTTTAAACTACTGTTGTTTTTTAATCAGTTACTACAGGCCAGCCAAGGGAAGGAGCACTTTTCAGATACTATTCTCACAACCACCCCGGAGAATCAGGCTCTCAGCACCCCCAGTGTAGGGACAAGGGAACCAGCCTGCAAGCGTGCCCGACTCCAGCATGCTTGGGGAGAACAGAAATCCAGAGCCATGTCCCCAGTCAGGCACCATCCTGTGAGCTACAAGTATCTTCCAGCCATTCTGTGGACCACACAACAGTCTGGTGGCTACACCAGATTTCTGCCATTTGAGACCTAGAAGATGAAATGAGGCAGCAGGAGGAGGCCCATGGGACAGCCGCAAACTGCCCGTGTTCCTATGTAGAGGTCACACCAGTGACTGCTCCCTGGAATGGGAGAAAGCTGCCCTTCTCTCCAAGACTAAAATAGAACCAACAGACCAGAGAAATATCAATTTATAGAGGTGATCACTTAAGTCATTAAAGGTTATGTTTTAGGAAAAAATTAATAACATGAGAAAATGTTCAAAATAAAGAGGACACTGCAATTGAGCCCATTAAAGAAAGAGTGTGTGCATGTGTGTGCATGTACACTATGAATGTATATGGAGAGACAGACAGACAGACAGGGATAGACTGGCACCAAACTGCCTACACATTAACAGCACCTCACTCTAATTTATGAAATCATGGGCGGTTTTGTGTTCTTCTTTATATATCTTTTTTGGTATTTTGTAAGTTCTTTACAATAATTGGAAGATAAAAATGTTATAAAACTATGTAAGTGGGGGTGAGTGGGCAGGAAGGATGAGTAAGCTGAGAACAGAGGATTTCTAGGGCAGCGCAACTCTTCCGTAGGATTCTGCAGCATTGGATACATGTCCCTGTACATCTGCCTAAACCCACAGGACACGCAACGCCAAGAGCGAATCCCGTGTCCACTGTGAATGCTGGGTGACAAGGACGGGTCAACGCAGCAGCTTCAACTGTGACAGATCTACTCTGGTGTGGGACGTTGACAGTGGGAAGCTGTGTGTGGGTGGAGGCAGGGGACATAAGAGAAAGCTCCGTACCTCTTAATTTTGCTATGAACCCAAAAGTGCTTTAAAAAATAGCCTTAAAAATATAGGCATAGAAAATAAATGTGTAAGTTTGCCGAGAGCCAACCACAGTTACAAAGGCTGGTGCAGGCTAAGAGGGGGAAAGGAAAGCAGAAACAGCGACCAGTGGCAGCAGGTAGGAAGCAACTTGCTGGGAGAGCAGGAACAGTATTTAAAGGTGGGGAAGAGAAACCTGGAGGTCAGGGATACTGCAGTGTGTGAAATCACTGTGAACACGAAGATGCTGGAAGGAAAGGGACTGCATATATTGAAGCCAAGGAGGAATTAAGCCCCACAATGAGACTGCTAAGGAGCAAGGTGGGGTAAACATACGGCTATGTGTGGACGCATATGTGCATCTGTCTGTGTACTGATAGCATGGACTATTATATAGCAGGCCAAAGGAATCAGGGTGGCCGCAGCAAAGGGCAAACTTCATACTACTTGGAATTTTTAACAAATATATTCTTATGGTATGTATATAATTAATAAATAAACATTTTTAAAAGAATTCAAAATAAGAATGAAAGCAAGCAAGCACATAAACATGGGGTATTGAGTCAAAGTAGAGCTGATAAAGTTTTGAATGATCGTAGAAATAGCTCTGCTGATGGGCTGTATGGCCCTGGATGAGTTAATTCACCTTGCTACACTTGAGAACCCCCAGTCTGTTCACAGGGTGGTAATCCCACTGCATTTGCAGAGCTCTCCCCAGAGCTGATCAGGCCCCGTGTACTTGATAAGGCTCCTGAAGCAGGGTAGCTGATCATTTACAAACGTACACAGCAGGGAAGTGGTATAGAATAGGATGTGGGTAGCCACAGAGAATGCCCAAGCCTCTGCACTTACTGCAATTCTCCTCGTCGCTGCCGTCGGGACAGTCCTCGAACCCATTGCACCGGAAGCGGCCGATGATGCAGTGGATGCCGCTGGCGCAGGGGAAGAACGTGGGGCCGCATTTGGACTTAGCTTTGGCTGCAGGGGAGAAAGACAGATGGCCAGATGTCAGGAGGTTACGTTCTCAGATCGCTGCATCTATATCCTGTTCACTCTGAACCTGCAAATGAGTCCCCCCCGCAAGGATTCTTACCCCTACCACCACCCGCCTCAAATGCCCAGCCAGCTCGGACACCCACATGCAGCGTGCCTGGGAAGGGAGTAGATAACCTTGCCTGCCACAGCCTCCACACTACCCCAGGTGCCCAATCAAAAGGCTGAACAAAGGAACAGCTAGGTGAATGGCTGAGCAGATGGATGGAGCTTGCTCCTTAAGGTACTGAAGAACCGGTCAAAATGCATTCCCTGGATGTCAGAGTAATCACAGGTGACATTCAGCGAGTGCTCACTGTGCTAGGCTATGTGCCAAGGGCTTTGCATGGATTGTCTCCTTTAATCTACCCAGCAGCCACCCAGTGGAATGGTGTGTGGAGAAGCTAAGGAAACACCCCCAAGACTGCTGTCCTCATGAAGGCCTGCTTGCAAGATTGGCTCTTGCTTGGCCAAGAGTCTGGGAGCATGGATTTGAGGAGGGTCCCAAAACTCTAATTGGTAAGAGTGGCTCACTGGGCAGAAACAGTTTATGCAAACGGTACAGTTTACAATAAACACCTGCTTTCCTTTTGGAAGTCTGGAATTTGAGCACGTGCTAGGCGGAAGGTGTCAATGTGCCCATCTCTGGGTAAAAGCTCTGGGCACTGGGTCTCTATTGAGCCTCCCTGGTAGACAACACTTCACACGTGTTGTTATAGCTCATTGCTAGGGGAATCAAGTGCACCCAGTGTGCCTACACGGGGAGAAGACTCTGGGAGGCCTGAGCCTGGTCCCCTCTGGACTTCATTCACCCGTTACTTTTGTTAATTGTGCTTTGTATCCTCCCACTGTCATAAAGCATAGTTGTGTGTACGACCATGTGCTGAGACTTGTGAATCTTGGAAAACTGCTGGACCTGGGGTGCTCTTGGGGACCCCAACACAGATGGCTGGTTCTTATACCCATTGCACAGATGCACTTGGAGGGCAAAGTAACTTGACCAAGGTCACATCCTAGAAGACCAAGCGCTGGGTGAGGCCCTGGGCACGCAGACTCCAGAGGCCACAATCTCAATCAACTCAAACAACTGCTTCTCTGCCAAAGGCCGTCACTGTCTGCAACGGACACCAGACTCCTGCTCCAAAGAAATTCATCTTGCGCTCCTGCCGTACAAACAGTTTGAACAGTAGTGGTTGTAACTCAGGCTTGATTGAGAGTCCTGCTAATCCAAACAGCCCTGTGGGGTAATGCACTTTCTTGTTAATGGAGCTCGCTGCCATGGCTGGCGATTAGCACAGGTAAGATCGGATCTACAGCTACGTCCAGGTAGCAGGCCCCGCTGAGCATTCCTCTTGGCTCCTGTCTCAGAGGCAGGACCCATGGTTCTCCCAGAGGCAAGGACAATTTCTCTGGAACAAATAGGCCGTAAATTACCTCCATGTTCCTGCCCCCTGTTACATGCCAGCTTTGGCAGCAGTCAATTCACAATCAACAGGGTGTTAAAGCCTGGGATGTGTCCAGGTGTTAAAAACCCACACAGCTTGCTTTCGACCTGGCATAACTGTAGTGGTGCTGGGGTGGTCTTTGCATGTGAAGTGTTCTATGAATGAAAAGCAGAGCAGGGCAGGGCAGAGTTAAGAGTGACGGAGGGTGGAGACAGGTGGCTGTCTACTGCAGACAGGACAGTAGTTAGAGACCTCAACAAAACAGAGGGCGACCCCTGCAGAGCCCTGGGAGAAAGGTGCTCCAAGCAGAGGGAAAGCGCATTGTGCGAAGGCCCTGAGGTGTGAATGTGCCTGCGGCTGGAGGAGGAAAGAGGAAGCCCCAGGGCTGCAGTGTGGGGAGGAAACTGGCAAGCTGCAGGATGGTGTGATGGGGACTCCAGGTTTTACTGCAAGAGTGTGGCAAGTCATCACCACCTGATGCCACCTCCTTTGCATGGAGCTGTGTGATTGATGTCCCTGCCTCCATGCCCCTCAGAACACACTTTCACTAAACCTTTGGAAGCAGCTGCCTTGCATAGTGCATACATTCAGTGCCTAACAAGTATGTGCCAAATGTCTATGTGAACCTATGAAAGGAGAGACTGGGATTGGATAATAATAGCTATTACCTTTCACTGAATGCTGAGTATAGGCGACGCACTGTGCTCTGTCTTACAGATACCATCTTTTACGCCCCATAACAACCCACTTTAAAAATAGGGAAACTGAGGTCTAGAAGTGAAGTAACTGCTAATACAGAGCCAAGGATCACACCTTTCCCATGACCAACTGCTTGATTCCTCCTTAGATTTGTCTAGGGCCCACCCAGCTCCGAAGGACGAGGCTTCATGAGACAAAGAAAAAGACAGAGAGACTGTGAATGATTATGAATGAATTAGCTGCTGTTCTATTAACCAGCTCTCTGGCCCTGCGCCTGCACCCTCTTCAGGAATGACTAATGAGACTCCCTGCCTGGTCAGCGATGCTCAGTCGCTGCTTGTGTCAGAGGGAGCCTGTCCTGCTATGAGTCACATCTGCACCATCACAGGCCTGCTAAGGCAATCGCCGGGCGGATCACAGGCAGCCAGCCGAGTGCCTGGCTGGGGCACTGACAGAAGCCGTGGAGCGGGGCGCTGAGAGCTGCTCCCTGCCAGCGTGACCTGCTACAGGGCTCAGTGGGATCCTTAACAAAGCCCAGATTGGCCCCCTTTTGCCCCTGTTCCAGGAAGGGGATATTTCAGCAGCCCCTGGCAGAAAGTGGAGACAGTCCTTGTCCATCTTTAAAGTCGCCCTGACAAAGGAGATATTCACTGAATACTGGAATGTGCATCCTTCCAAGGATTTCCTCCACAGATCTTTCAAAGCTGCTGGATGGGGGCCAGGGCTCTCCGGGTGTTAGGTTTATTTCCTGATCTGAGTCCTTCCCCTCCTTAGAGTCTGCTCCTCACAGTTCTGGAGTTCAAAGACCAGTCTACTGGTCAGGTGCAGCGGCGACAAGACCCTATCTCAAAATAAAACAAGGGCTGGGGATGTAACTCCATGGTAGAGCACTTGCCGGGCATGCAGGAGGCCTGAGGTGCCAGCTCCAATACTGGGAAAGACAGAAAGAAGGAAGGAGAGGAGAGAAGAGCAGAGGAAAAAGAGAAGAGAGGAGAGACCCAAAGACCAATTAAAAAACAAAAACAGAAGGACATTGAGGAGGCACTAACACAATTGACAACCTTTTATTTTATCGTAAACAAATCTACAATAGCTTCTACTCACTATCGCCCTAAGTAAGAGTTCACTCTAGCTCTCGGGAGGCGTAGTCTGGTAGTCTGGGATGGAAAACCCTTTACCCTGAAGGACGGGGAGGCGGGGGGGGGGGAACGACACCTTACACCTGCATTTTTCTCATTTCGCCAGAGGCCAGTGACAACCAGGCACAGGTCAGAGACAGTCCTGGGATCAATATCTGGGGGCTGTGTGAGCACTACAGGGACCAGGAGGTGTCCCAGTGTCGCCAAGTTGTGCCACCTCAGGACAAAGACTAGCTCTTTATTACAGGATGACCGGAGTGCACAGATAGTCCATACTAGTCCATCATTAGTTCAGTGACTAATTCTCATATTGCACAGAGACACTGAGGCCCAGTGAGGCAACTGGACTTGCCCAAAGTCTCGTAGGTTCAGGCGAGCCTCGAATAGGGTCCTGCTCCCCAGTGCAGCCTCTTTCCGCCTCACTGCACTGTAGGCCGGTGTCACAGGGCCATTGCTGGTCAGACTCCTCACCAGGGTCAGATTTTGGAGAGACCCCCAAGAAAGGGAGTCCTGAGACCAAAATCCTGTCTTCCACATGGCCAGGATTTTCTAGGTGTCATGGCTGTGGCTCTCAATCTGCCCAGGAGGGGCCCAGGCTGTGGCCGCAGCTCCAGCCGCAGCTCTGGTCCCTATCGTGCCACCAGTGAAAGCTGCTGCATGGACAGGTTTGTGGAGGAAATCCTTGGAAAGCAGTGAATTCCAGTGTCTGAAGGAACAGCCATCCAGCGTCTCCCTCCCACGCCTTTATGTCTGGCCAAATGAGCATCAGCTACTCGCCTCCACCTCCTGCCCACCTCTACCCGCATCTCCTGCTCCAGGATCCTGCCGGTGTGTGGCCAAGACCCCCTAAAGAACCAGAAGCAGGAGCCTTAGGCTCTTCTGCAAAATTACCACCCTGGCTTTTCTAAACACCAGACATAGTTCACTGTAAAAGATCCACACGACAGAGAAACACATAAGGGTGAATGTAAAAATTATCCCAAATCACCATCACCTGCAGAACACCATGAATAACTCGGTAAACATGCTCAAAACTGTAGCACACAAATGGATCACCCAGAACCTCACTGAATGCAGCAGGTCTGGGGTGGAGCCTAGGGCTCTGCATTGCTAACAAGATCCCAGGCAATGCTGCTGCACCAAGCACCACCTTTCAGAAGAGCAAAGGACCATCACACTGTTCACTGCCCAGCATATAGGTTAGTCAATAATTACTGGCTGAATTAATAAGTGGAAATCTGAGCATGCCGCTTTACTTAAATGTACCCATCAAATACATGGCATTCTGAAGCCTGCTTTTGCCACTTTAGTAATATTGTGACCTCTTTTCATGTCACTAACTGCTGGTCCACATCACCATTTTTAATAATGATGGGTAATTTTACTCCCTCTATGTACCCACAAGTCAGAGGGTCCATTACTGGTAGACAGTGGGATGTTTTCAATAAGCAACACACACTAGATGCATACACTTTTTTCCGACTTGCATAACATCTTCTTGAGTTATACCTACTAAGCCAAGGGGTATGCACAGTTTGCATTTTGGTATCTGCTGATCATGGCCTGCCTCTTCCCTGAGGAACTGGTACTTTCTTTTGGCCACAGATGGTAGGAGAAAAGTTCCCGGCCTATGATCATGCAAGAGGAGCTGGTTCTCCCCTGCCTGCAATGATCTTTCTAGAAAGTGCAAAGGCTGAGAGCAACCCACAGGTACTCTGCATTTTTGTTAAGTTGGTCCTTAACTGCTGCTGCACTCCATTATTTTCCATCCATCTCTGTCTCTTTTCATTTTAACATCTGTGTATTTCATTATTCTGCAGAGTAGGGGAGATTCCTATCTGGTCAAGGAAACCATGACTCTTCTTTTTATCTTTCTAGACTTGCACCGGGTGGAGGGCATCAATCTTTGCTGGAATTGGTTTCCCTGGGTTGCACTAATGCAGACTGTCCCTGCTTCCAGGAGCTGCTCCTTGAGTTGACGTCCAGGGCTGCACATGCCTCTTTGTCTAAGGGTGCTGACAAAGAGCAGGTTCTCCTCCTAGGACTGCCCTAGCTGCCAGGGTTCTCCAGAATTTCCTGTTTTGCAAAAAGCAAGCTAGTGATCCACCTGCAGTCAAATCCCAGGATGTTTCTGATAATGCAGGTTCTGGCCTCTCCCCTATAGGAATCTGAATTTTCACCCACCTGCAAAAGAATCTCCAAAATGTTTCTGAAAATGCAAGTTCCTGGGTTTCTTTCCTAGGGGTCTCTGCACTTTTGTTGTTGTTGTTTTTGTTTTGTTTTGGTACTGGGGATTGAACCCAGGTTATTCTACCTCTGAGCTACACCCCCAGCACTATTTTATTTTATTTTATTTTATTTTACTTTATTTTATTTGTGGTGCTGGGGACTGAATCCAGGGGCATTCTACCTCTGAACTATACCCTCAGCCCTATTTTATTTTTTATTTGGAAACAGGGTCTTGCTAAGTTGGAGAAGCTGACTATGACCTGCGATCTACCTGTCTCAGCCTCGCAAGTACTGGAATTACAAAAGTGCACCACCATGCCTGGCTACTTTTTTATTTTTTAAAACAGGTTCTTGCTAAATTGCTAAGGCTAGCCTTGAACCTGCAATCCTTCTGTCTCAGCCTCCCAAGTACTGGGATTACAGGCATGTGCCACCACACCTGGCTGGAATCTGCATTTTTATTAAGCACAACTGAGGATTCTAATGAACATTTTATGAACATCCTTGCTAAAGTTCGGATATGGCTTCAGTGCATCTCCCAATGATTCATGTGTTGAAGTTTAATCCCCATTTTGAGGTGGAAACTTAATCCAATATGGGTTTAAAGGTGAAACCTTTGGAAGGTGATTAGGACTAAATAAGGTCATCAGAGTGGGGGCCCCATGATTGAAACCTGATGGCTTTATAAGAAGACAGAGAGAGACCAGAAGAGATACTGACTGGCATGTGGGTTCCCCGTCTCTGGCCACATGATACCCTGAGCCACCTTAGGACTCTACAAGCAAGAAGGACATTACCAGATGTGTCCCTTGGACCTTGCACCTCCAGAACCATGAGCCAAAGTAAACCTCTTTCTTTTGTAAAGTTACCCAGCCTTGGGTATATCATTATAGTAACACAAAATAGACCAATGCAATTCTACTCTGACAGATTTTATTTATGTCTTAAGCCTTCAGAGCCAATGACCCTCATTATTTGGCCACTCCAGGAATCATGGCTACAGGGAGAATGTGGGGCCAGATCTGATACTGCCACCTGAGACAAGGCTCACACTGACATCCCAGCAGAGGAGTAACCATAAAAAGAATATCCACATGGAAATTACAGGACACTTTATGGTCTTTCTCCATTTCAACAAGTTTTCTCTTCTTCCACATTCATACACAAGAGACAAAATGATTCTGCTTTGCACAAGCTGTAGGTTCATATACAAATGGCTGCTGTCCTTTAGAGTTGTAAAACTCCAAATCAGCCTACTTTGTAAGGGATTATACTTTACCTATGCACAACACAAAATAGGTATAAGGGAGAGGGGAAATCTTCCCCTTTTGGCCAATAACAAAATGTTCCTGAGCATCCTACTATCTGTCAGGCAATGAGTCCGCTATGTGGTGATTGAACCGGCCCTAACTGATAGCCCAGGACAGATGAGCCTCTGTGTGCAATGCAATTGGTGCCCTGAAGAGGGAGCTATGAGATGCTTAGTTTCAACCAAGTGGATGCTCATGTCAGAGCAGGTTTCTCAGTGGGAGGTCAGTCTCAGCAGAGATACCCCCAACACTCGGCCAAGGTGGAAGCCAATGTAATATTTACAGCCTGAGGCTTTGCTCTTTCAGTTTTTTCATTCCATTAACATTAATTCACAGACTGTGTTTGTGTCATACCTGCAAAGATGAGGGTACACAGGAGATAGGCCACATTTGAAATGTTAGTGCTAGTAGAATTGTAGAATGAAGCATGTTCCAAGAAGAAAGAAAAGCATGTACAAAGGCCCAGAGGCAGAAACAATGTATAAATGGAGGGAAAGAAAGGAGGTCGTTATGAGCATGTTCCTCATGTCCATCAAAGTACTCGGTATCATATCTTTAATGGAAAACATTTAAAACCCTATTTCCCATAAAGAAAAGTGCTATGAACCAGATGCAATTCAGTTCACTCTAAAGTTACTAGAATAGGTGTTATACAAAAGTATAAGTTAGAAAAGAGCCACCTTGTAAAATTCAAATAATTTAAATCAATATGCACACCTCCCAAGGTGAATACCCACATGTAGCCTTCACTGACTAAAAACTTTGCAAAAAAGCAACGGATCTGAAATTGCTACTATAATCAGTTCCCTAGTTCATTTTCTAAAAAGTCAAACTGTGGTCTCTTTTAAAAAGTCAAAAATGACTTCATGGTTGGGGGCAAGAAAGAAAAGAGAGACTTACAAAAATAATGGACCTTTGTAAAGCAACCTGCCTGGATTCTCTAAGAAGTCTGGGGAAGGAGGGGAGCTCTTCCATTGTGGTCCCAAAGCAGATGACAAACAGCCCAGAAAGACAAATCCATCCCTGGAATTCAAGTCTGCAAATTCCTTATAGCTTGAGGAAAAAGCCCTCTGCTTGTTGCAACCATTCAACTCCACAGGCCTACTGGAGGAGGCTCCAAGTTTTATTGATCAGATATGGCAATGCATTGTTTCTCCCTAAAATAACACATGGGCTGTTTGAGATGTACACACTGGGGAGCCGAAGGGCAACAGACAGAAAGTAACTGGAATATAAAGAAAAAAAGAGAGCATGTAGTTCAAACAGCTTTGCCAGAAGTTTTGCTAATAGAAAACTCTTTCCAAACATCCCTTTGATGCTTAGAATAGGTCTGCAGCCTGTGGCTAAGATGTCAGGTGGATTCAACAGTCAGAGATCCGTGTTTGCATCCCAGTTCCACCACAGGATAGCTGAGACCTTGGACAAGGCACTCGACCTCCCTCGGCCTCAGTGGCTCTGTCTGTAAAGGGGGGATAAAGACAGCACAGATCTCATCAGTTTGTGTGAAAACCAAATGAGGTTTGGCATATAGAGAATGCAGCATATCTAGCAGGGATTCAATAAGAACACCCCTCCTGACATGGTTCACAGCTCTACAAGCTGCTCTTCTTCACATGGAGAGCTGGCTCCCCAATCTGGGGTGGAAACCAATGTCATCTCTAGGCAGTCCAATGACTCCTTCAGTTATTCATTCCACCAGCATTCATCCTCAAAGTCTTTGTATGTCACATATAGACCAAGTATGAGGGTGGCAAGGAAAATACAATTTCCACTAGTAAGAAGCCCCCAGCTAAGAAATACCTGGCCAAGAAGAAGAAAGGGACAATAATCAGATGACTGCAATAAGCTGTGATGGTGCTGTACACGCTGAGTAATTTGCCTTTCCATGGTTAATTATGGCGGTCAGGACTGTAGGATGGGTGTCAGCCTGCCTGGGTTCTAATCTGGCTTTACTACTTACTGGCTATATGATTTATGGTAAGTGATTAAGCCTCTCTGCACCTCAATTTCCTCATCAGGACATAGAGACAGTAACACTACCTACCTTGCTGGGTTGTTGTGGGGACTAAATGAGACAACATAATAACTGCTTAGAACTTTCTCTGGAACACAGTATTAGCTATTGATGGCTAGTACTGTATTAGCTATTGTTTATATATATATATATATATATATATATATATATTCCATATCAGCCATTATTATTGGAGATTCCTATAAGACATGTAATAAAAATAGTATTTTCTAATATTTGGTGTTATAGAGTATAACACAGTATCAACTATTATTATTAGTTATAATTTTTGTTATTATTATAACTTTTATTTTCAGTTTCCACCCAGCAATGGATGCTCAGTCAATAAGTGGGAAATGAGCCAGGCATGGTGGTGTACTCCTGTAATCCCAATACTTGGGAGGCTGAGACAGGAAGATCTCAGGTTCGAGGCCAGTCTCAGCAACTTAGCAGGATCCTCTGCAACTTAGTGAGATCCTGTTTCAAAATAAAAATAATAAAATAAAATAGGGCCGGGGGGTCCAGCTCAGAGATAGACTGCCCCTAGGTTCAATCCCCAATACCAAATAAATAAAAAAAATAAAAACACAATTTTTAAAGTGGGAAATGGCCAGAGTGCAAAAGGATTCAAAAGCAGCTTTTGTTCACAAAAGCAGGTATAACTCCCTCAGCCTGGGGAAGCCTGACAGTGCTTCATAAATCAGTGCTATTTCAGTTGGGTATGAAAAATCATTAGGAGCATGTTGATGAACAGGGAAATGGAAGGGCAATCCAGGCAAGAGGAATGTCATGAACAAAAGCTGAGAGTTGGGTCAGGTAATGACCTGTACAGAGATTTGGAAGAAGTAAGAGTACCTGGAACTCAGAGGATGTGGCAGAAGATGAGTCTGGTAGGCAGGCAGATAGGAGTTTGAACTTATCTTGGGAGCCAGCAGATATCTTTATCAAGAAAAGTGATGTGTCAGGTTTGTTTTTTAGGAGGAAAAAAATGTTTGGACTCACAAGGATATTATAAGCCATGTAAGTCAAAGAAATATCTTCTATACCTTTCAAAAAGCCCTGAGAGAACTGAAGAGAGACAAGTTTACAATATTTGGGGGGCTTTCAGGGAAAAAGACATTATGGATTATAAGAGAATTCAAAGTGGCTGTCATTGCCATTTAAAATGATCATACTGACAAGCAAAAATAGGCAAAAGAGCCAGGCAAATTTGGGATTAAGAAATTACAACCCAAAGGGTTTTGGGGGGGTTATTTATTTTGGCTATTTATGATGCACATGCTTATATATACATAAGGGTGTGTTTGTGTGCATATATTTTGGAATAAAAATTCCAGAGACTATAAGCAGGAAACTAAGACATTCCCAACTGGTGTTTCTACAAACAAATCTTGAGGGGGGATCTAAAGAGATAATAAATAAATGTGGATCAGATCACTTAACCTCTAGAGGCTTTTCACTAGGTAGAAAAACTTCCTGACAGTGGATCTGAATCCCTGGGATTAAGAACAGATGTGGGAACAGAGATGGGGATAGAACAGAATAGTTTCCACCTTAAAAAGGAGCACTTCAATAAAGGCATACTCCAATAAAGGCATACTCCAACTCTGTGAAAGGTGGAGGGAGAGTAAAGAAAGAAGAGGACTGAAAATGTAGCTCAGGGGTAGAGCACTTGCCTGGAATGTGTGAGGCCCTGGGTTCAATCCCAGTACGAAGGAAGGAAGGAAGGAAGGAAGAAGGAAGGAGGGAGGGAAGGAAGGAGAGAGGGAAGGAAGGAAGGGGAAAAGGAAGGTTGGGCAAGCGGAAATGTGGGAATCAAAGATAGTTTTCATGTTTGAATAAATTCAATTAGAGAAGAATACATTCTAGATGATTTTCCATCTCTCATTGAGTGACCTCTTTGCCAAAAGGTTTTTCTTTTTTAGAGCCTCCATCCTCTCCTGTCCCCCTGGTCCCTGGCCAACTTGGAGGATTTCTTCTGCAAACACCCTCATTACTATGCAAATTCTTCACCTTCAGACTTGTGAAGAGGAAGCTGGTTTCCAAGGAGCTCTCTGGAATTGCCCCTGGATGGTCACCTGGCTTTCCCCACACAATCCACCTAGCCAGCAGGACCCTGGAGCCCAGCTTGTCTCCATGCTTGCCACTCCAAGGCCTGCAAGGAGCTGGAGAAAGGCCTGGGGTGTGAGGATGAAGCCACTGTGGTACCCACAGGAACAAGGGACTTCCACTCTTGAGACACAGGGTAAGCGTCCAAGGGGCACAGCAAGGGAAGGGGGCTCCTTCCAGCTGCTCTGATGGGCCATGCAAGAGAACATCCTCTGACTGTCATGATACAACCTGAAAAGATCTCTTTCAAGAAAACAGGACTTTAACCCACCACACATTTTGCTCTGGGAGAGGTTTTTACCAAGGTATCCAGAAGTTTCTATAATGCCTTTAACACTGGTCATAGGGAGCAGACAGTCCCACAGCCGTCATGTCTTGGCAGCTGTGGGCTAACCTTAAAGACAAAACAGAGATCCTTAGCTTCTAACATCCTAGAAGAGCAGGGACTCTCAATCCTGGCTGCAAATAGCCTGGGGGACCCTACAAAAAAAATGACTTGAAATCCATAGAGCCGGATAGAGCTGAGGTGGCCATACTAATGTCAGACAAAACAGACAGCAAAATGTTCCTTGAGACAAATTAGGACTTTTATGATAAAATAGTTACTCCATCAGGAAGACATTGCTATATACACCTAAAATCAGAGCAGAGAAATGAAGAGAGAAATAGACAAATAATAATAGTTGGAGACTTCAATATTTTCATTAATGGATAGAATAACTCAGCTGAAGATCAACAAGGAAATGGGAGGCATGAACAAAGCCATAAACAAACTAGACCTAACAGATGTCTCTACAACACTCACCCGATAAGAACAGAATACACATTCTGCTCAAGCATACGTGAAATATTCTCCAGGATGGAACAAATGTTAGGCCATGAGACAAATCTCAACACATTTAAAAGGAATGAAATCATGTAATGTATGTTCTCCAACCACCGCGGAATGAAGCTAGAAATAAATAACAGAAGGGAATTTGTGAATTTCACGAATATGTGGATATTAAATAACACACTCTTCAATAATTCATGGGCCAAAGAAGAAAGCACAAATAAAATTAGAAAATACTTTGAGATGAATGAAAACAAAAACACAATATACCAAAACTTATGGGATACAAATCCCTCCAGAGAGGAAAATTTATAGCTATAAATGCCTATATGGAAAAAGAAGATCTCCAACTCACAAAAAGCAATATTGGAACTAATATATAAATTCAGCAAGTTTGCAGGACCCAAGAGGAATATACCCAAATCAGCAGGGTGTGGTGGTGCATGCCTATAATCCCAAGACTTGGGCGGCAAATACAGGAGGACTGCAGGTTCAAGAACAGCCTCAGCAAGTAACGAGACTCTCAGCAACCTAGTGAGGCCCTGTTTCAAAAATAAATAAATAAATAAATAAATAAATAGGGTTGGGGTGTATCTCAGAGGTAGAATGTCCCTGTACCAAAAAATAAATAAATAAAAAGAAATATAACTAAAATCAGTTGTTTTTCTATGCACTAGCAATCAACAAACCAAAAATGAAATCAAGAAAACAATTCCATTTATGATAGTATGAAAAAGAATAAAATATTTTGGAAGAAATTTAACAAAAGAAATTCAAGCCAGGTACACAGAAAACTACAACACGTCACTGAAAGAAATTAAAGACTTCAGTAAGCAGAAAGACATCTCACGTTCATGGAAGACTTAACATTTGTAAGATGGCAATACTCCCCAAATGGATCTACAAATTCAGTGTGATCCCCATCAAAATCTCAGCTGGCTTACTTACAGAAACTGACAAGCTGATCCTAAACTCACTTGGGAATGCAAGAGACTCGGAACAGCCAAAACCACATTTAAAAAGAAGGACGCAGCTGGAAGACTAACATGTCTTGATTTCAAACTGTACTGCACAAAGCTAGAGCAATCAAGACAGTGTGGTACTGGCATGATGGTGAACATAGGGAGCAACAGAATAAAATTGGGAGTCTTTTATAGTTTGACTTTTGACAAGAGTGTCAAGAAAATTCACTGAGGAAAGGATAATCTTTTCAAATAATGGCTGGAACAATGGGAAATTATATGCAAAAGAATAAACATGGACCCCTATATTCCAAACAACAGAATATTACTTGGTAATAAAAAGGAAAGGGCAAGTCCATAGAGACAAAATGTAGGTTCCCAGGGACCAGGGTAGGCAGGAATAGGCAGTGACTGCTAATGGGTACAGGATGCTTCTTGGGGTGAAAGTAGCAGTGGTGATGACTGTGCAGCTATCAGATATAACCAAATAAAAAACAAAACTTGATGGGAACTCCTGAGATCTAAGATTGGTGACACCGGGAAGAAGGAGGTACTCTTTTCCAAGAAGGTATTAAAGTCACCAAACTCCTCCTGGATCTTCCGGTTTGCTCCCCAGGCAACATGTGGCAGTGCCGGGGCAGGGATGGACAAATGTACACCTGCATCCAGTGGGCAAACCAGGGAACCAGGGTGCTGTGAAGCATCCTCCAGGCACAGGACAGCCCCCAAAGACTTATCTTTTTTTTTTTTTGGTACCAGGGATTGAACCCAGGGGCATTCTACCTCTGAGCTCCACCTCCAGCCCTATTTTTTATCCTTTATTTTGAAACAAGGTCTCGCTAAGTTACGGAGGGCCTCACTAAGTAGCTGAGGCTGACCCCGAACCCGGATCCTCCAGTCTCTGCCTCCCAAGTACTGGGATTACAAGTGTGCGCCACCACGCACGGCTTCCCAAAGACTTATCTATGACTGTTGTGAGATTGAAGAACCCGGTCTAAGGGAAGGGCAATAGTCTTCTTTCTTTTCTTTTCTTTTCTTTTTTCTGTTTTTGCCTTTCCTGGTCTAAAGTAAAAAGTAACTTATCTTAGCAGTTAAGAATAAGGTGTTAGAAGCCGGGTGTGGTGGCGCACACTTGTAATCCTAGTACTTGGGAGGCTGAGACCGGAGGATTCAGATTCGCGGCCAGCCTCAGCTATTTAGTGAGGCCCTCTGCAACTTAGTGAGACCCTGTTTCAAAATAAAGAATAAAAATAGGGCTGGGGGGATAGCCCGGAGGTAGAATGCCCCTGGGTTCAATTCCCAGTACCGCAAAAAAAAAAAAAAAGAATAAAGTGTTAGGAATCAGACAGACCTGGATCCAAATCCCCTACCGTGGGCTTTACTTCTTCGCCTGTAAGATGGGCAGATGCAACAGACCTTACAAGTGATTTGGGGGATTAAATGAGAACATAGTTGGCATCGGCAAGGACTGAGAGCCTTTATTACTGTAACGACTGTTTTCTATTTTATGCAAAGCTCCCAATGTGATTTAGTACCAGGAAACGGGTGATAGATCAGCTTAAAATAGGATTAGTTTCTTCAGTAACAATTAGTATGTAAACTGGGGCATTTTATGAGCTAATAAGCAATTGAGACATAACAGTTGACATTCCTCACTACTGCATTATAATCCAGCTGAAGAGGGACTGGCCAAATACCCAGTTGCCATAGTAATGAAAGTTTCTGTGGGACTGATTCATTTTCTTTCTGGTAATGCTTTCTATTTGTTGGGCTGAGTTCTATGTACAAATCCCCTGCACAGTGGTGGAGCCTTTTCTACTTATGAAACCTAATATTATTCTGCTGTTCAAAAACCAATTTACTGTAGTCAAAATTGCCACCGGAGACAGGACAAGATGACAGCCAGTCATTTGCTGTGGGTCTTTGTAATGGAGCTTACTAGTTAGTAGCGTGGAGGAGTGGCTCAGTAAGACGTATTAAACCACCTTCCACCACCTCCGCTGGGCCAGGAGCGAGTGCGAGGTTCCCTCGGCCTCACTGTAAGCGAGGGCAAAGGAAAAAGACACTAACGTTTACTAAATGGTCATTGTGTTCCCTGGGGCTTTCATGGACTTTACCCACTTACGCTCCACCAAAACACTGTGGGGCAAGAATAATTTCCAACCCGGACAGAGGACATTGAGGATCTAAGAGATTAAGTAACTTGCCCAGGGACACACTTTACATATATATTTACTTGTTATCAAGTCATAATTTATTTTCATAAATATTTTTGAGTTGGCTTAGGAAAAGCAATCATTTGGAAATGAGAAAAACAGGATGCTGGGGGAAACGCAGAAGGAAAGGGGGTAGTAGACAAAACGCATCCCATAAAGTATTCTATGATTACTAGCATCAGGACTCTTTTTTCTTTCTTTCTTTCTTTCCAGTACTAGGGATTGAATCCAGGGTGCTCTACCATTGAGCTATATCCCCAGTCCCTTATTTTTAAAAAAATAATTCTTTTGAGACAGAGTCTCACTAAGTTGCAGAGGTTGGCCTCAAATTAATGATCCTCCTGCCTCGGCCTCCCAAGTAGTTGGGATTATAAGTGTGTGCCACCATACCTGGCTAGGACTTCAAATTATAGTCCTGGTTTCCTAGTGATCAACACAACCAAGAAAACATGACCAGAAGTAAGGTCAGAGAGAGGCATCAAGAACCCTAGCTATAATCCCAAGACACAAGTGTGTAAATTGGAAAACGTGAGTCAGTTAAGAATTTGGACTCGGTTCACACTAAATCCCAATCCTATAATGAGATGCACCATGAGTACACTCAGAAAGGATGGGTGTGAGCCCATCATCCACACTCCACGTTCATTCCCTCAACAAACAGTGTGGTGGAGGGAGAGAGAGCGTCAACTCTGGGGTCAGACCGCTCACGTTCAAATCTCAGCTCTACCACTTTCTAGCCACATGGTCTTCGAATGTTATATAACTTCTGGTACCTCAGTTTCCTCACCTGCAAAACGGAGATGATGATCATGGTTCCCACGTCACAAAGCTATTGCAGCTATTGCAGGGATTAAATGTAAATAAAGCATTTAGAGCAGGTCTTAGCCTCTGCTATGTATGCATAAGCTATTGATTCACTGTTTATTGATAACTGGCTATGTACTAGGCATTTTTTTCTGAGCATGGGGGGGCGGAGAGGGACAGAGTCCTGCACAAAGCAAGAGCGGTCTTGTTCTCATAGAGTTCCAGCAGAAGAAAAATCAAACCAATTTTAAAAATCGGGCAGTTGTAACAGCTATGCAGTGTTGCTGGGAGATGTGATAGTGAGTAACTGCATGGCTAACTTGAGCGATGAGGAAAGGAGCATCCCAGGCAGAAGCGGTTATAGTAAAATCTAAAAGACAAGAAGACATCACCCAAGCAAGGGGAGAGCAGCCCAGGCAGAGAGAACAGCTCGAGAACCTGCAAAGAACCTGGTGCAGATAGAAGGGCGGCAGGGTGGCCTGAGAGAGTACCCAGGTGGTGAGGGGTGACCAACAACAGAGGGAAGAAGGCACGGAAGGTAGAAGAGCTGCTGGGAGGTGGTAGAGTGGAATCCCAGAGAGCAAAGGAGGGAAGAGGAGGATGTGATCAACTGTGTCCAGTGGGGCTCAAAGGTCAAGTAAAAATGACCTCAACACCTGCTGGATCTGACGATCAGGAACTCCTGGAGACCTTCCCTGGAGCAAATTCACTTCCATGATGGGAACAAAAGCCAGGCTGCAGAGGGTACAGGAGTCACATTAGGGCTACAACAGGGAGAAAGGGCAAGAGAGAGAGCTGGCAGGACTCTGGTATGAGGGACAGTTTGGAACCAGGGGACAGACTACCGACAGAGAGAAAAAAGGCCATTGCAGCAAGACTGCCCAAACCTGAGCGTGGATCAGACTCACCCAGGGAAACAGGACACGAGCGACGAGCCCCTGGCACCATGCTGGCCTCAATCCCTGACAATCACAGACATCACTGAGCAGGGCAGTGTTTCTCAAAGTGTGTGCCTGGAACACCTGCAGCTTCCTGGGACCCATCAGTGGCCCAGCCTTGCCCTGCCCCTCCTGAATCAGGATCTGCATTTGACCGTTCTTCCCCACCCCCACCCCGCCTTCTGAGTGCACATCAAATCTGAGAGGCTCCGGACTACAATGCAGGGAGGGTCCTGGGGGTGAGGGGAGAGGGACTGGGCACCTGCCAGACGTTTTTAGTGCCAAGTACCCTCACATGCGCCTATTGCTGGTTTTACAGGAGACAGCAAAGGGTCCCTGAAAGAAACTCCCATCGAAGTTCTGATGTTTCGAGCCCTGCGGCACCCTCCAGGGCGGAGGAGCAAAGTCAAGCATGACTTCAGACACTTAAAAGGCGAGCTCTTTTTGCAAAAAGAGGACAGCATTGCCTAGGACATATGATCTCCCCACACTCAGGGAACCCTGAAAACCTACTCCTTTTGAGCTCGCCATGCCGCACACTTACCTGCAGGGGGCAGCACAGCAGAGCGGTTCAGGGCTCACTCCAGCCAGACCTGCTGCCTTCAGAACCTGGCTCTGCCACCCACGTGCCTCAGCAGGTTACTTCTCTAAGCCTCAATTCTCTAGCTGAATAATGGGGTTTCTTGCTTCGTGGGACGGTGTGAAGACTGAATGACTGGGCAAAGTGCCTGGTGCCCAAAGTTTCAACAATGTTCAATGCCAGGCAATCTGAGCCTGCTACATGCTCACTTAGGTTCTAACCATTTTGCAAGACCCCAAACCTACTTAAACCCATCCCTAGAGTTGTGGAGGGTTATTCCTATTATAAAACATATGTAGTATGTCGGGTTATTCCTGTTATAATACATATGTATTATGTAGGGTTATTCCTATTAAATACATATGTATTATGTAGGGTTATTCCTATTATAATACATATGTATTATGTACGGTTATTCCTACTATCATACATAACCTATTGTGTAGGTTATTCCTAGGGTTATATAGGGTTATGTTGCAGAAACCCATTTGGTATTTTCACAAGGAGGAGGACATTCCATTGAAATAATTACAGATGTCTATAGTTTTCAGGATGCTTGGAGATGATCACGTCACTTTACAGATGGGTAAACTAAGGTCTAGAGAACCTAGAGTGCTCACCCCTGGCAAGAGTTAGTTCTTTGCACCAAAACACACTAAGAAAACCACAGTGAGCACCTCTCAGTGCCCCGGTTCCTCCCCTGCACATGCACAACAAGGCTGTGCAGACAACGGCTGAGCTAGGGAGACCGGCTCTTCTGGGCTGACCGTGCTGTCCGCCACTCCCCTGGGCTGAGCTGAACACAGTGAGCACCCCCACAAGCCTGGAATTAAGTGCAGAAGTCACGGACGCTGCCAGGTGCCCGCGGTTCCTGAGCATGAAAGCCCCTCATTAGCTCCTGCCTCTGTCTTCAAGTCCAAACAAAACATCAGGCTGAGAGGATAGGAGCTGATGGTAACAGGTGTCTAAGCACCTGGGAGACAGGGAGGGGGAGAGGCTCCTTGATTCACACCACTTGGGACCCAAAGGGAAAAGGAGAGAAACAGGAAGAATATTTACTTGCAGAAGAATAATTAATTAACAAGCAGGAACTGGGGAGGTGGAAAGGCAGGATATGAAGACAGACTGTTAAAGCAAACACAATCAGGTGACCCTTTGAAAGTCCTGAGAGATACTAAAAGTGTGCAAGAATGTAAGTGTGTGTGTGTGTGTGTGTGTGTGTGTGTGTGTGCGTGCGTGCGTGCGTGTGTGTGTGTGTGTGTGTGTGTGTGTGTGTGGCAGGTGGGAGGAATCCTATTCCTGCTTAGCAATCCCATCTGGTTTCTTGGTAAGAGAAACCCAGCTGAGAGGGCAACGGTAAGGGAGGGGGCTACAAGCAAGCCAGCAATGATTTGCTCCTCAAGTCTTTGTAAACAGTCATGGTTCTTTCATTGATTCCTTCAACAAATGTGTACCGAGCATCCCCCATGTGCCAGGCACTGACGTCGTATGGTGTGGGGATAAGGGTGAACTGGGCACATGCAGGCCCTTTTCTGTCAGACCTGAAGCTGCTAATGTTGCTTGAAAGATGGTGCCCACAGCCTTTTATTGTTTGTTTACAAGTCAAAGGTAGGGAAGGGCAGTGCTACAGGAGTAAGGAAAAGGGACACCAATCTAGTCTGGAGAGAAGTGGGGGAAAGGGTTCTGGGAGGGGATATGGATGCAGAGCAAGAGGTCTCTGTCATTATCAACTGATCTCTGGCTCTATCCATCCACCCACCTACCCATCCATGAATGTACCCATTCATCACTTATCCATTCATCTTTCCATTCATCCACCCATCCATCTACCTATCCATCCATTCATCTATCCATCTATCCATCCATCCATCCATCCATCCATCCACCCACCCCCTCCATCCATCCACCTATGAAAACCACATCCATCCACTTGTCCATCCATCCACCCACCCATCCACCTACCCATCCACCATCCATCCATGCGCACTCTTTTTTAAGCAGCAGCTTGTTGTTTTACACTTCTGTACTTCCACCACCTGAGAAGTCCAAGAACAGAGTGATGTCATCCTGTAGGTAATCAGTATTTCTAGGAAGATGCCAGAGGGCAGGTTTCTGCATGGAAGGTGAGGAAGGCTCAGAAAAGCAAAACCCCGTGCTCTAAGTTCCACGCAGGATCGAGAACACAAACAGCCTGCTCCCCTCCCCTGCTCAACCATGGCATACCAGCCTACCCCAGAATTCCCTCACAGAGGCACTGCATCATTGTTGTTTTTTTATTGCTTGTTTTGTTTTGATTTCACGCATGTCCTCTGCAGTCATACATAGGGTAAACAGGATGCTCCTCCTCTGTAATTTCCCTCATGGCCAGCCTTAACTATAAGGCTTCAAGGAGGACTGTTGATTGACAGGAGAAAAAGTCTGGCAGAATTAACAAATTAAGCGATGACACAAATCTGCATTTGCACTCCCACTGTCTGAAGTGAAAAACAAAATATTTTTGAGATGGAGAAAATTGGGATGGGGGGAACCTGGCACAAAGCCTGGATCATTAAATAGAGAGCCCAGGGAAAGTATGTTCCATAGATGTGTTGTATGCATAGTCGTTCACACTTGCCAGAGCTTGATTTGCAGCAGAGTGTGATTATACAACCCATGGCATCTGTTTTCTTCTGAAATTTACCCTGCAGGCCAAAGGGAAGCCTGCGGGGCTGGTGGCCCCTACAAGAACCTCCGCCCAGCCCCTTGCCTGGGTAGTTAACTGCTAGCATTAGGGTGACTCCCTGGGAAGAGGGATGCACAGCTTCCCCGGGCTGCTCATAGCACGTTTCCTCCGGAGTAATGTAAAAGGCTCCGTCTCCTATGGGCAGGGTCCATGGCAGGCGCTGAAGTGTGATCTTACCGACATCACCCAGAAACCATGTGTGACAAGAGCCGGCCTGTCCTAGCGTTCTCAGGAAGAGGATTCCAGGGAGATGTTCACCAGTCCCTCTGATTACCAGACTAGTAGCCTTGCTGCTGCTGCTGCTGCTGCAGACAGCGGCTAACACTGACGTCCATGCACGCTCCACAGGGCACTGTGCGTTGGGCCTCGTTTTCATCCCTCAAACAGGGAGAGAGACTGCTGCTGCCAGGCAGCCAGCAGCGAGTGAAGATGGGACACGAATGTCAGGAGCCCAAAGGCTGCTAATAACTGGGAGCTCGTTAGTACCCACGACACCCCGCTGCTACCCTCAGAGCAGATTTGGGCTCATTATAAGAAATAAATTTCTGAGTGCTCCTGTGCGATGAGGCCTGGAAGGGAGCTCTGTTCTGGAAAAGGACAATTAGGGCACTGACTTTGGCATCGCAGATGTCAAGGAGAGATTAAAGAAAGAAAATAAAAGGCTGCTTAGGGAGCAGGCCCAGGGAGAATCAATCCCTTCCTCTGATTACTGCAGAACCCTCAGCGAAATGAAACCATATGCAAAGCCCAGTTGCTTTTTTTTTTTTTAACAGACCTGTAGCTGCTTTGCTTTCAGCAGAGAAAGGGGTCCCAGTCCAAAGCCCTCGCTGTGCTCTCTTCTCTCCCTCCATGGCACCAACCCCTGGCCATCCTAGAGGCACAGCTTGAAAAACACTGTTAGGAATCCTTCCCCACAGTGCACAGACCAGAAATCGAGCCCCAGATCAGAGGGCTGGATCCCAGCAGATCCCAGAAGATCCCAGCTGGCCCTTCTAGGCCATAGATTCCCAAACCTATTACTTTCTCGCCTCTTTTCAGAATATAAAATTACTCAGCACCCCCCTAGGCTCTTCCACTATCCCCCCTTTTTTAGAAGTACTGAGGATTGAACCCAGGGGTATTCTACCTCTGAGCCACACCCCCAGCCCTTTTTAATTTTTATTTTGAAACAGGGTCTCACTAAGTTACTGAGGGTCTAAGTTGCTGAGGCTGGCTTAGAACCTGTGATCCTCCTGTCTCAGCCTCCCAAGTACTAGGATGATAGGTGTGCACCACCACGCCCAGCCCGCCACCCCTTATTTTTATTTAACATCCTCAAATTGCACCCAAGGCTACTACTCCCCTTCTTCCCCCATCACTCCAGTGTCCCCAGGGCAGGGAGGGGGAGGACAGTATTCTGGACTTTGGGAATCTATGTCTAGAGCCTTCACACACTCACGTCTAGGATATGGGTACCATTTCTCTTTACACGTTAATTTTTCTTTATTATCCAAGAACTAGCAATCACATATACTTAAGGATGATGATGATATTATTAGTACTAATGCCTAATTCTTCTCAAGAGGTACATAAAGGCCAAGCATTGTTGTAAATACTGAACAGGTAAAAATGTGTTTGCATTCTACAAGGTAGATACTATTTTATTATTTTCCCATTTCACAGATGAGGAAACTGAGGCACAGAGCAATTAAATAATGTGCCCAGCATGCAGAGGAACCAGGACAAACACAAGCCGACCTGGACCAGGCTCGTGTATGCTCAGGCAGTCCACACACCTCCTTCCGTGCAAAAATAATAAGAAGTTAGAAAAGAACAACTACCCATTATCCCACCTCCCAGAGATGCCCACTGTCAACGGGGATATAATCTTGTTGGCATTACTTGTTGAGATTGCCAAAGGCCAGGCACCTCTTGCTGAGAATTTCATTTCTGGCTCAGATAAAGTCATTTTCTCTCCCGGGGCCTCGCAATGCGAGCACCTGGGAGCCATCCGATTTCTTTAGGAGATAATACGCATGACGGAACCTTGAAAGCAGAACAAAGTGCTCTCCGCATCCAGTCGCCACCCCATTACTCAGCACTGTCTGCTCAGGACCGTTTGCTTTTGAGCCGACACCTTAGCCGGGACGATCTTACCCACCGGGACATGTCCAAAGAGATGCTGCTGGGATCCCTGCTATGCGCATGGGGACAGATGCCTGCAATGCAGGACTTGTCCATGCAATGTCCTCCTTCACGGGGCTGCTGCTCTGCCCATAGGACCAGTGGCTCAGGGTGCAGTGGGCGCCCTGGGCTGCCTGTCGAGGTGCAGATTCCTAAGCCCCACTCTTTGGGGGACTCTGCTCCAGGAGGCGTTGACTTGTCCCCAAGTCTCCATTCACAGATGAAACAAGTGACCTGACAAACTGGCTGGGGCCATCTCTAAGAGCAGGGGAGCCCCAGGTGGGGAACCGCTTAGACCTTTGTTCTGTTGTTATTCGGGGGGAGAAAACTCAAGGACGATTTATTTTGTTTCTCATTTTCTTTTTTTTTTTTTGGAGACGCCACATTGAGTGGCTTTGTGGTAAGCCGACAAGATAATATCCTTCATTCATTCATTCATTCAGAAAGTGTACCAGTCGTGTCATTACGGTTAGGCCGGTGACTGTCAGATGACAGCAGGCGTTTGAGACTGTTTTACTATGACTTGTGCTCAAGCAAATTTAAAGCGTGAGATAATGACAGGAACTGGAACAGTTATTGACTGCTTACTGGTGACAGGAATTTGCTCTAAGAGTCACTTAATCTTCATAAGCCCGTGACATAGGAACTATTCCGATCCCGTTTTACAGATGTGACAACGGAGGTACAGAGAGGCTAAGTAACTTGCTCCAGGTCACAGAGCTAGGAAGTGGCTTAGGAGGCCCCGCACATCAACCCACCACATGCTTCTCTAAGCACCTCTGGAAATCTCTCCTTTTCCTTCCCACCAGCCCCAGGAACTACTTGGGGCAGGCTGAAATACATACCATCCTTCCTCCCTTCGCCCTCAGGGCTGAAGCTAGGCTTTCGCTTTCCACGGAAGTTCTTCCACCCTGTGGTAACTGAGTATTTCAAATTCACCCATCGAATCCCTGATCCCATGGCAGGTGATGAGGTGGTGAGGGTGGAGCCCTCGTGACAGGATCAGTGGCTTTATATGACGAGGACAGAGAGCTCTGTCCCCCCGCTTTCTGTCACGTGAGGATGCAGCGACAGATCAGCAACCTGCAGCCAGGGTGACGGCTCGCCCCACGACGTGGCCATGCGGGCAGCCTGAACGCAACTTCAGACTACAGACTGGAAGAAATAGGTTTCTGCTGTGGAAGCCACGCAGACCATGGGGCTTTGTTCCACCCGGCTGAGTGGGCTAAGACACCCACAGCATCAGAATGGCCAGCGGCCCCCAGACCCAGGACCTGGAGCCACCCCGGTTTGGGATTTAATGACATACACCGGCACGTCCCGCATCAAGACCACCTGCTCCCTGACGCCTGACGGCCCTGCCAGGCTGCCCACCAGGCTGCCTGTCCTATGGGCGGCAGGACATGTGAGTGTGTGGTGTGGGCACCAAGGAGCAGGCAGTGCCAAGGCTCAGCGTCTGCAGACCAGGCCTCAGGACACACGGCAGGGTAACGGTGGCTCAGGACAAATGCAGGGCTACGGTCACCCCTGACTGGCCAAAATGTTCAAAACAGCCAAGGGAAAAGAGATCATAGAAACCTCCTCCCCATGACCACCCCCTTCCTCAACTCCAGCAGCGCCCAATCCATCCTTTTTATTATTATTATTTGGTATTGGGTATTGAACCCAGGGCATTCTACCTCTGAGCTACATCCCCAGCCCTTTTTATTTTTTGAAACAGGGCCTCCCTAAGTTGCAGAGGCTGGCTTTGAACCTGTGATCCTCCCATCTCAGCCTCCCAAATACTAGGATTACAGGTGTGCGCCACACACCTGGCTCTGATCCATCCTTGAAGCTCCCTCTCTCAGCTCTGAGCAATTATGAAGGCAACCGGATGGTCCCCTCCTTCACTCCTCCAAATAAACAAACACTCAGCTCTATTCTCTCACCTCCCACTCTGGAGGTCAGTAAACATCCTGGGCTTCCATGCTAGATCCCAAAGAACTGGAGAAGCACCTGCCAAGAGACAGCGGGAGCCATGACAGTCTTCAGACCCTGCGTATTTTAATCCCATGGAAAATCTGAGACACTGGCTGTCTGCCTCCCTACCCTCATTCTCCCAAAATAAAGGGCATGGATGACAGAAATAAACAAGACAGCTACATGCAAATGACACCTTTCTGAGGGAGTCAGACACTGTATGTTAAGTTGGAATCAACTAGAAGCTCTGCATGCTGTAGAACACAGAATACCTACATGTAACCGGTTTCAGTCCTTGCTCTTCCAACCACTAGTTCTAGAAAACACAACAGCCTTTTACACCTAAGACCCCCCCCACCATTTCCTGAAATGCTTCCAAAAAGAGGGTACACTGTTACCTTTTGACCCCGGAGATATTCTACCTCCATCCCCCTCCATCCTACACCTTCAGAAAACCAATCTCTGGGTGCTACTAGCAAAAGAATCTCTCTGGTTACGTGTCTGCATTATAGGAATGCATCGCGTCCTCTTTTTCTAATTATTACTTTCTCATGTGTCTCTGGATTTATGAAAAAAAAGCCATTAAGCAATTGCACCCGAGCTGTGTTACCAATGAAAATGCAAGTCTGCATAAAAAAAAAAATAAAAATAAAAAGACAGCACAGTCGCAGCCTAACTTGGATCAGCAAGATTTGTCTGGATGTGCCAGGAAACAATTTTTTTTTGATGTTCTGTGATTTTGCAGCCATTTAAATTTTATTAGCAATTACCGAGCCTGTTACCACTGACTACATCTTGCAGTGACAGCCAAGTCCTGGCAACGTGAGCATGTGGAAGGACAGGGACCCAGGTAGACCCAGCCACGCCTATTCCTGAAACACAGGAACGCGAACCAGCCCCGGGCTGAGAGCGGTTTCCGTAAGATCCTCTCCGCAGCACACAGGATGCGGGTAACAATGGATCCCACTGTAAGTGGGGAAGACACCCGGCCAGATGGAGTGCAGCTGATATTTGTGCAAAGAGTTGATTTAAAAGATGACACTAAGATGATTCCATGCCACTAAGTTCTTGGCTTGTGACACTCTTGGCGTTTAAATTAGTAGTTTCCAGACGGCAGTGGCAGGACCCTGACTCCAGTGGCCACCCAGAAGGGATGGAGGGAGCAGGAGCAGGCTTGGTGGGATGCCTGGTAGATGCCATTCAAGTCTCCCTGGCACCACCAGAACCGGGGCAGAATGGCACCGTCAGGGACATGTGACATGGAGTTTTAACTGACAAACAAAACGAGACTCTCTAAGAACTAGGAGATCTGGTGACTTAGGAAATGAAGGAGTTGCCCTTTTCCAGGAAGACACGAAATCAGATTAAGTTCCTCCAGCTTTTCTCTAGGTTCCAGGAAGCCCCACCTCAGAGACTTGACTCAGCTTCTTCCCCAGCCAGAGTCTGGGGTCTTCTGTCCCGGCTCCATGGAAGGAGCCACCACGGCCCCTGGGAGAGAGTCTAGTTCCTCTGTGGTGGGGCCAAGGGAGCCCGAGAGCGCTGAAGTTGGCACGGGATGCCCCACCCGGGGCTGAGCCATACCCCAGGTACCAGGATACCATCTTCTAAAAATGGCTCGGGGAAGGAGAGACACTGCTTCTGAGGAATATGCTACCACCCTGAACATCTGCAGTATTACTGAAATGGAGTGGCCCACCATCCTTGGCTTAGACAACCTGCAGGAAAACAGAATCCATGAGGGATTATCCAGAGCACCTTCGATGCCTGAAGAAGCTTGAAGGAGCTTGGATCAAAGCCCTCTGGCAACCCTGGAGACCCCCGCCCCTGCCTTGCAGGGTAGGACGCGCCCCTGGGGAAGGAAGAAGATGGACAAGTGAGCCGGGCGTGGTGGCGCACGCTTGTAATCCCAGTACTTGGGGAGGTGGAGACCGGGGGATCCGGGTTCGCGGCCAGCCTTAGCTCACGCGCGAGCGTTCTCTCTCTCTCTCTCTCCCTGTCTCTCTCTCTCTCTCTCTCTCTCTCTCTCTCCTTAGTGAGGTCCTCCGCAACTTCGTGAGACCCGGTTTCAAAATAAAGTATAAAAAATAGGGCCGGGGGCGTAGCGCGGAGGTAGAATGCCCCTGGGTTCAATCACCGGTACCGCAAAAAAAAAAAAAAAAAAAAAAAAAGGTGGACAAGTGTATTTTACCAAGTGCCAGCGAGGTGACAGACACCAGCACCATCATGTGTATTCTCACACTGCTCCCTTCTCACACCTACTCCCTTTCACAGATAAAGAAACTAAGGCCCCAAGGAGGGAAGTGACTAGCCAGCGGCAGATCTGAGGTGGAAACCAGAAGCATGACTCCAGGCCCATAAGAGCACAACGCGTGTTTACTGACTGCTTACTATGTGCCGCTGTGGCTGGAAGGGTTTTCAAGGTTCTAGCTTAGTCCTCCCAAAAGTCCCATTGGTGATATGAGGAAATTGAGGGGAAAGTGCCCTGCCCAGGTCACACAGCGCCCATGGGATGGAGCCAGGATTGGATCCGTGCAGGAAGTGTGGCCCCAGAGCCAGGTCTCTCCCACCACGCACCCCGCCTCCTACCCTGCTAGCCTGGCACCCTCAGGAAAAGATGCACCTGGTGCATTTATCTGTTTGGAAACGTCCAGCAACCTTGGTTGAAACGTCATATGCTAGCGATCAGAGAAAATTACTGTATTTCGTGGACTCCCAAGATGCCACCAATGGCAAAAATACGCTGCTATTTTATGTACAACTAAGAATGAAAAAGTTCTGCCAATTATTCTAGGACCTCATGTTTCCATAGCCCGTCGGCAGGCATCAAGGAAAGGGTGCCTCTTTAGCGGGGCATGATAGCACACGTCCGTAATCCCAGTACATGGGAGGCTGAGACAGGAGGATTGAGGGTTCGAGGCCAACCTCAGCAACTTAGCAAGACCTCATTTCAAAATAAAAAGTAAAAAAGGCTGGGAGGGCCGGGCGTGGTGGCGCACGCTTGTAATCCCAGTACTTTGGGAGGCGGAGACGGGAGGATCCAGGTTCATGGCCAGCCTCAGCTCTCACTCTCTCTCTCTCTTTCTCTCCCTGTCTCTCTCTCTCTACCTAGTGAGGCCCTCCGCAACTTCGTGAGACCCAGTTTCAAAATAAAGTATTAAAAAAATACGGCCAGGGGTGTAGCACAGAGGTAGAATGCCCCTGGGTTCAATCCCCGGTACCGCAAAAAAAAAAAAAAAAAAAAGGCTGGGAGTGTAGCTTGGAAGTAAAGCACCGCTGGGTACAATCCCTAATAGAGATTTAAAAATACGGGGGGGGGGGTGGAAATAAAACAAATAACAAGGAAATACCCCAAGTACAAGCAGCAAGAATCCTCCCAGCACAGGCTCCTCCAAGAGCCAGGCACAGGCAAAGCCACCAATGGTCTACCTCCTCCATGTCTACTCAGAGCAGGACGGTGAATCGTGCCCTGGGGCCTTTTAGAAATAGGATCTTTGAAGACATAATCAAGTCAAGATGGGGTGATGCTAGAGTAGGGTGGGCCCTCATCCAATGACCTGCATCCTTAGAAGAAGGAGGAAATGTGGACCAGGAAGCACATGGGCATCATCATGCAACAAGGGAGGCGGGGACTGCAGTGAGGCTTCCAGGCCGGAGAACACAGGAGCATGGCCAGCGCCCACCAGCAGCCAGGAGGAGGCGAGGAAGGCCCTTCCCTAGAGCTTCAGCAGGAGCGCAGCCCTGCCTGCACTGGATTTGGGGCATCTAGCCTCCAGAACCAACCGTGAGAGAATGCCTTTCCGTTGGTGTTGTTTTACGACATTCGGTTTGTGGTATTTTGTTACAGGAGCCCTAAGAAACTGATACGCCCATAGAGTTTGGGAGCACTTGGTCTTTCTCTCTTAGCACCAACTTATTGGCATCTAAAAAAAATTTTTTTTAGCTGGACATGGTGGTGCACACCTGTAATCCCAGTACTTGGGAGGCTGAGACAGGATGATTGAAGGTTCAAGGCCAACCTCAGCAACATAGCAAGACTCTCAGCAACTTAGCAAGACTCTGTTTCAAAACAAAACATCTTTAAAAAAGGGCTCGGGGTGTAGCTCAGAAGTAGAGCACTCCTGAGTTCAATTCTCAATACCACACACACATGCCACACACACACACACACACGCACACACACACACACACACACACACCAATCTACTAGGGCCTTTTAGAAAGGCCGTCTTGGTGTTAAGTCAACTGTGGCCTAACGACCTGGAATGGTCCATATGCAGGTCCTGTCAGGTGCCTACCTGGAGATTAATGATTCCAGCATCAGAACTGAAAGTCTCCCTCACCGCAGACCCCAGGGCCTGAAGCGCACACCTGGGATGGAACGAGGGGATCCAGAAGACAGTCACCTCTACAAGTTCTAGACCCACAACAGGGGTCACAGGGAACCGTGCTGGTTTCGGGCCCGTGTAGTGAGGGTGGAGGGGACCATCCACCCACAGAGGCCGGAAATGACAGTAGGTGATGAAGCAGACTGCCACCACCGAGGCCCGCTTAGGCGGTTAATGGCGCATGCTCCAGCAGAGCTGAGAACAGCCTGGCAGGGCCACTCTGGTGGGCGGGGACGGACTGCAGGTCCATTAAGGCAGAGGCTCCCCAATGGAATGCAGAAGAGGTGTCTCCAGGCTTCCTTCCCCGTGATCTCAAGAGCCCGGCCCACCCCAGGCCCTCAAATATTTTTGTCTCCTCCTCTGCACCAGCTCGGCGTCTGTCGGGCTGGCTCCCTGGAGCAGGGAGCCAGAGGGAGTTTCACGAGCGCTCAGGTCTGTGTGTTCAAGACTCTCTGGAGTGACAAGAAGATATTGACCCAGCAAACAAGGGCTTTCTGTAGGGAGGAAGGCATGCTGAACAAGGACAGGAGAAAGGGCAGGCTGGGCACAGCTGCTAACACCGCACTGAGTGGGGCTGTCACCTGCGTACTTGGCTCCAGGGAACAGCACCAGTTAGCAGAGTCTACTGAGCACTTCGCCCAGCCCCAGGTCTCATGTGCACTTGCTCATTCAGGGCACGTGCAGCTGGTCTTCATGCTATTTGTCCCAGGAAACAATACCTGTGGTGCAAGATCAGCTGCTTTCAAACAGACTTATGGCCTGGACAGACCACTGTTAAATGTTTTAAATATCGCCCTGGAGTAGGTGCTGTTGTGTTCCCATTTTACAGATGAGAAAGTAGGTGCAGAGTAAGGTTAAACAGTGCCCAGGGCCTCAAAGGTCATAAGGCAAGGCTGGGAGAATCCAGCACGGTCTGGCCCCAAAGCTACAGGATTTATGGACTTGAATTTGAGATGACGACGGAAGAAATTAAGTGAAGGATGTGTGCGTGGGGAGCCAGGAGGGGATGCCTGGAATTACCTGAGACATTTAAAAACAAATGTACGAATAAACAAACTGTCCCAATAGAAAAGAAGCAACACACAGGTGAATATGCCTGGGTCTTGGGTTTCCTCTGGACCAGGAGTGCTGGGACAGGATGTGTCTTTCATTCTGAAGTGTTTGATTGACCCGGTGTTCAGCTACCATGACAACCTCTAGACTCTACGAAGGGCCAGTTTAGTTTCCTGAGGCACTTCTCCTTCAGGGAGCCTGTGGCATTCCACACTTCACAATGGCTTGCCAGAGAGAACCAAGATCGCAGGAAAAGGGGCACTTCACTCCCCTGACAAGTTGGACACAGGAGCAGAAATGGGGAGTGGACTGTCCCTGAGAGGCTGGACAGCATGACAGCTTAGGAAAAGGCCATGTCTCTTGGCTCACAGGAGCCAGATGGTCTTGTGGTTCTTGGGTGGTAAGTGGCTGCCGTTACAAAATCCTACAAACCGAGTGGCTCACAGCAACAGAAAAGTGACTCTCTCACAGTCGTGGAGGCCAGACGTCTGCAAGCCCCGGTCCCCTGAGACTCAGGGCAGAATCCTTCCCTGCCTCACTCTGGTTTCTGGCGGCAGCACCGACGCCTGGCCCTCTCACTCTGTCCCTGCTGTCACGGGGTGCTCTCCCCTCATATCTCCACATTATCTTCTCAGAAGGACACCGTTCAAATTGAATTAAGGGCTCGCCCTGCTCCAGAACATCCTCATCTTAACTCACTACATCTGCAGTACCCCCACTTCCAAATAAGGCCATGTTCTGAGGTACTGGGAATTAGGACTCCAACATGCTGCGGGGAGACATAATTCACCCCGTTCCAGTAAGATTCTTCCTTTCAAATTCTTAAAGAGGAAAAAAGGAGCAGGATGTCTGTGGAAATCATCCTGTTACACGGGACAAGTGTCACTCACTATGTGACAGTTTTGAAACACAACCCTGGTGGGACAGGGCTGTATGAATTTACCAGAGCAGCTTTAACAAGCACCACAAATTGAGTGTTTTAAACAGCAAAGATTTATTCCCTCATAATTCTGGAGCACAGAAGTCCAAAATCAAGGTATCAGCAGAGCTGGTTCCTTCTGAGGGCCACGGGGGCAGGATCTGGGCCTCTCCCTGGGGTTTAAAGATGGCCACCTTGTCCCTGTGCCTTCACACCATCTTCCCTCTGTGCCTGTGTCTGTATTACCTGTTCTTACAAGAACATCAGTCCTCCTGGTTTAAGGCCTACTCTACTGACCTCATTTTAACCTCATCACCTCCATACAACCCCTTTCCCAAACAAGGTCACTTTCCGAGGTACCAGGGGTTAGGATTTCAACACTGGAATTTGGCAGGGGCATAATTCAACCCCAAACAATGGTGTGTGATATTTCTGTTTTGTGCACAGCTGAAGGGGAGGACTACACCCAGCCATAGCTGAAGGTAACCCCACAATTCATTAACAGGTCGCCGTCAGAGGACACAGCACACCAGGTGTCACCATCAAGAAAAGAAGAAGCAAGCTGTATCCAGCCTGTGGAATCTTCCTGATTTCCGGGTGCACTTCGCATGTGGACCCAAGCATTAGGTGCCTTGGTGAAATAGCTGAATTCCTGTTAGAGGTGGGAAAGGAGGCTAACGCAGCATCCAGTGTTTCCCTTATCCTTGCTTGCTCAGTAGCACCAGATTTCAAAGAAAACATTACACGTGGCGCCACCTAGAGGCAGAAGATGAGGAAGATGCTAAAAAAGGAAAGGAATTATGTGTCTTCCCTTTTACACTTCTAGCCCATCATTATTCCAAACTTGCCCTTTCGACCCTGTCTCGTGGATTTCTGCCATCACCCCAGGGCAATGAGAAGGCATGATTAAGCAACAACTGGGAACAGTAAAAGCAAATAAAATTCAAATTCCAGGTTTGCACCTACTTTTCCATGTCTCTGGATTTGGAGATTCATTAAAATTTTATCATTTGACAAGGTCTTCAAATCTACCACCCCACCTCCCACCAAACACACATATACACACACACGCACACATGCAAGCACAAAAACCATAAAGGGCCTGAGATTTTGACAGTCTGCATATGCCTGGCCAAAGACATCGATCAACATAATTCTCCGAAGGAGAAAATGAGAATGAGAGGAGGCTCCCCATCACTCACGATCTCTCCCCCACCTTGTTAGGACACGGAGAGGTGTCAGCTCTGGACACAAGACTGGTGGGGGGGGATCTTAAGATGCTTGATTCCAGGCCACCTATGGGCACTATTAATTTGGATTTCAGCTTTATGAGAGCAAGTGGCAGTAATTAAAGCACACACTCTTTGAGGATAACATTTCAGAGGCTCACAGGACTAAAGGCCATTTTAAAAATCATTAACATAGAAAAACACTATTGGCGTTTCTAAGTTGATTTTTTTTTTAAGCAGGTTAGGCATTGCTCTAGTTTGGATCTTATCCCTCAAAGGCCCGTGTGTTAAAGGTTCGGTCCCCAGGGTGGCACCATTGGGAGGTGGCAAAACCTTTAAGATGTGGGGCTAAGGGCTGGGGATATAGCAGGGTGGTAGAGCACTTGCCTAGTGTGCACAAGGCCCTGGGTTTGGTCCCCAGCACCAAGAAAAACAAAACAAAACAAAAAGATGTTAGGTCTAATGGGAGGAATTCAGGTCATTGGGGACCCCCAGTCCCATTATCTCCTTGTTCTGTTTTCTTCTTCCTGGCTCCACCAAGCCCTCCATCATGATGTGCTGCCTCGCTACAGGCCCAAAGCAACAGGACCAACCAATCATGGACTAAAATCTCCAATACTATGGGCCAAAATAACGTTTTTCTCTTTATAGGTTTGTTATCTCAGGTATTAGTTAGAGTAATGGAAAGATGATCAACACAGTCACAATAATAAATTATGATAATATACATCTATACAATCCTATTCAGCAAGGTAACAGGTGCCTGCAGAAAAAGACTAAAAGACCCCTAAGGCTCTCTGATGGAGGAAGGGTATGGGGACTTACTTCCCAGGCCAACAGACAAGCACTGTGTACCAAGCCACTCTGTGACTCAGTTTCCTCATCTGGAGCTTACAGTTCCTTCTCAATAAGGCTTTCGTGATGATCTCAGGAGTTCACAGAATGCAAAGTACCTGGGAGAGTGTGGCCCAGAGAAGGGTCTAGCAAGTACAAACCATCGCTCTCCTCTTGTGGAACGTCAGCATTTTCCTAAAATGTATCCCTAATTCCTTGTATTACAAAAAGGTGTGGAGGGGAGGAGTTGGAGAAAATGATCACTCTCAGCAATCCACTAAAAAAGAACAGAAATACGCCCAAAATATCCCCAAATGAGTCCCTTCTCCAAACTCGAAAAGGGAGGTTCTCCAGGTGCGCAAAGGTGGAAAATTTAAAGCGTTAACCCAGTTGGATATTAATTTTAGTCCATGAATAGATATTTCACAAGGAAATACAGCTGGTAAACAGAGGTATGGGAAAGCAGTCAACCTCATTAATTTAAAAAAATAAAAAATTAGAATACATTAACTGTTTTCAGCTATTAAATTAACCAGGAGAAAATGTTTTTTAAAGGTATTACTCAGTGCTGCCAAGACTAAAATAAAGTCCCAGTTTTCATACATTGCCAGTGAACGCAAGCTGGTGCAGACCTCGAGCAAAACAAGCGGGCCGTCTGTGCAGAGCCAGAAAAGGCTCCTGCCCTTCAGCCCAGTCTTTTCATTTCTGAGAATCCAGCCGGAGGAAATTTCCCAACACAGGGGCAAAGTCATATCTATCCTCATGTTCACAACAGTGAACACTATTTCCAATAGTAGAAAACAAAACGAGACTGATGCTGGCGCTGGGGTGTGGCTCAGCAGTACAGCGCTAGCCCAGCATGTGGGAGGCCCTGGGTCCCATCCCCAGCTTTGCAAAAAAAGAAAAAAAACCCCAACACTGTATAATAAGTACTAGTATAATATATAAATTATATTATACCAACTTAACAGATTATTATCTAGGCATTAAAAGAGATAAAGAGAAATATAAAAAAGTTAACATGTTGAAATATTACATGGAAAAAATTGAACATCCATGGTGATTACAACTAGAAAAAAGCCTAAATTACACTTGTAATATAGTAACAGTGGATCAGCCTGGTATGGGGGGCCTATAGTCCTAAGACAGGAGGATCGCAGAATGAGACTAACCTCAGCAACTTAGCAAGACCCTGTTTCAAAACTAAAAAAAAATAGAATTGGGCTGGGGCTATAGCTCAGAGGTGGAACACCCCCAGTAACATAATAAATAAATAAAATTAAAAAATAACTGGATCAGTGAGGGTCCAGACTCTATGTGTGATTGTTTTTTTCCTCTCCTTCCTTAAAAATTTTACAAGATGTGATTTTATTACCTTTATGATAAAATTTCTTCCTGTCTCCTGAAAATCTTTCCTCTATGGTAGACACTAAAGAGCTGCTCACTGGCCCATAACCCACCACGAGATGCCTCTCCAGGCTCCTCCAAGACCTTTCTAAAGGGCAAGGGTTCTCTCTCCTCCCTTTTTTTTTTTTTTGTGGTACCGGGGATTGAACCCAGAGGCATCCTACCTCTGAGCTACACCCCTAGCGTTATTTTTTTTTTCGGTACCCGGGATTGAACCCAGGAGCGTTCTACCTCCAAGTTACACCCCCGGCCCTATTTTTTAACCTTTATTTTGAAACCGGGTCTCACAAAGTTGCGGAGGGCCTCACTAAGGCTGGCCGCAAACCTGGATCCTCCGGTCTCCGCCTCCCAAGTACTGGGATTAGAGCATGCGCCACCACGCCCGGCCTCCTATTTTTTTTTTTTTTTTGAAACAGGGTCTTGCTAGGTTGATGAGAGTCTCACTACTTGCTGAGGCTGTCCTGGAACTTGAGATCCTCCTATCTCAACCTCCCAAGTACTGGAATTACAGGCATGTGCCACCACGCCTGGCTCTCTCCCTTTTTCAGTGCCCTGTCTTTGCAGTGCCTAAGCTGCACAGGGCACTTGATGCAATCACCCCTCTGAGGTGAGAATACTGCCACCTTTACTCAACTCCCCTGAAGCAGCCAGTTGTTCCAAATAATCAGAGAAAGAGCTCTGTGACTCATGCATGAGGCACGGGGCCTGTCCTCCTCCTTGGAAGAAGGAGGCACAAACTCAACATCAGCAGCATCCGGAGGATCCTCAAAAAGATGGTGAAGTTGCTCGCCCTGCAGCCCTGCAGCCCTCCGCCCTGCCGTCCTGGCTTGGCCTAAACAACCATGCATTTCTTGTCACCTGGGTATGGATAAGCTCCTTAAATGAGCCTAATCGTTTTGATCAGAAGTAAAAAAAAAAAAAAGCAAAAGAGATTCAAACAACCTGGGAAAGGTTAAGTTGCAGTGCATCTATTTGATGGGACATTAGCCAAGCTCACAAAACACTGTGAATACAAAATACAGTAATGCAGCCAAGCGCCTCTAATGTTAAGTAGAAAAAAGCAGGTAATTCAATCGCACATCCCAGAATGACAAGTGTACAACCTGGTCAGTGCAGACTGACCAATAATAGTTAATGTTTACGAGCCACTCACTGTATGCAGGCACTGTGCCCCGTGCTTTACACACATTAAAACTCCACAACGCTAAGTGTCAGAAGGCTTATTGCTCCTGTTTTGGAGAAGAGGAAATTAAGGCACGAGGAGGTTAAAGAATTCTCTTTAATCCTCCCAAAGGCTAGGGTTTAGAACATTCTGGAAACTTTTCCAAGAACACAGAGACCCCTAAGGAGGGAGAAGGGGCTGGAATTTGGGCACAGATAAGTCTTTCTCCAAAGCTCATACTCCTAACTCCAAGACTGGAAGGCAATATGTAAGAAATTTAAAATGAATGTAGAATTTCTGTTGGAAAAGGGACTTTTTTCCCTTCCCTTTATTGTCTAAACTTTCTAGTGCTCTGTTTTTGCAATTTAAAGCAAGGGGGGCAGAGAAGAGGTTAATGCATGTGTTTGTGTGCATGGTTTTTTAATTATGTTTTGATCAAAAGACTAAATAAATGCCAGTCAAGTCTCTACAACACTTGGGGGAGACGGGTAGGATGGAGGATAGCCAGAAACAAGCCTGTTCCAAACCAACCAAACAGCTCCAAGCAGCTGCTGGCTTTCCCCCCCCCCCTTTCCACCAGCTCTTCCGGTTTGAATATGAATTCTAAAATCATGGGACTGTACTGAAAGAGGACACAGAATCTCATAGAAGCCATTAATATCACACAGCTGCTATTTAGTTTTTAGTCCCAACTAAAAACTGGGATCTGATTCCTAATCCTGCATTCCTTCACTAACTTCTCATGGGCCAAATATTCCCAGCTAGCTATGACAACCTGCATTTACTGAAGTTCAAAAACACCCCATAGCCCGAAAATGGCAATTCCACATACTTGTGTAGTGTTTCATAACCCTTAAAACTGGACAGATGATAGGGCTCACACATTCTATCTCACTTGAAATTCAAGTTACAAATGTTACATTTCTAGTAGTTGTGAAACCATGCTAGAAACAGGGAAAAGTTGAAATCCTCATAATACTTTTCAGAAGCAATTCTGGGGAAAAAAGAAAAAAAGAACATAGGTCTGGTGACCCATTCAGAAAAACCACACACAATAAAAAAAAAAAGAAATATTCTTTCCCAAAAGTGGTCCCCCAATTTCCTCCTGCCCAAAGCTTCTCTGAAGAGGAGAAGCAGGCATGGGGGCTACTGGAGCCTGTGCCAGGAGAGAGACCAGTCTCAGTGCGGGCAGCCTGCCCTCCCTAGCACATCCACAGGCAGGGAGCAGCTGGCTCCCATGCGTGGGCTCCAAACCCAGTGCTCCTTCCTGTGTGTCAGCAGAGTGGGCCTCAAATCCCAGTAACAACTATGCTGAACATTCAAGTTATTATCCTGTCCTTAGCCTTCTCTTCAGCTGGCTTCCAGAGGGACAGCAGGTTCAGAGCCAGAATACAAAGTCCTCTGGTCCGACAAGCCACATGGCCAAGAACCACTGTCCAGTTGTGTGGTCCCAAGGCAGTTACCCATAAGGCAAGCATGTGCCCCCACACACAGCAGGGGCCAGGAGGAGACCGTGGCCAAGCCCACTCTACCGAGACCGTCTTCAGGAAGAGAGACAAAGTGACTCTACTCTACCCCGATCCCCTCAACTCCCATCCATGCGCCTCCTTTCTTGTAGAGTATCCCCAACCCAAATTTCACGCTTCAGGGAAACAAAACAAGTAAAGAGACTGAGTAGGAGGTGGGGTGCGAAGGATCTCAAAGACCAGCAGATCCCAGTTGTACCCATTTGAAGGCGAGGCCCCAAGGAAGGCCGCACCCATCAGCAGAGAAAGGGGAGGAAGCAAATTACTACAGATCCAGTGCTGACTCCACGCTGGGCACTGACCTGACGCTACAGCTCACTGAGGTGTCCAGGAAACTGCACAGGCTCAGCCAGCCAGGTGCTACCAGCTTGGAAAGACCTGCTACTTGCTGTGTGAGACACTGCAGCTACAGAGCCTCTGGCCTCTCGATGGCTCAGACGCAAAGTGCAGGCAGTGGCTGCACCCCAGGACTCCCCACCCACCTCCCTATTCAGAGCTTGATGGGAGGATCCACTGCTCCCCCAAGCTGTGCCCATTTCTGCACAGAGGTTAGCCCCCACCAGCTTGCAGTGAACAGTGTGCGAGGTCCAAGCCAGATCAGGGCCTCCTCCCCTGGGCCCCGGGAGTCCACTCCCCACCCTCCCGCAGCCAGGCTGGGCCACTCACGGCACTCCTTCTCGTCACTCTTGTCGAAGCAGTCAGGCAGCCCGTCACACTGCCAGGCGCCTGGGATGCACCGCCCATTGCTGCACATGAAGTTGCCTGGAATGTTGCACTCGTTGGTGAAGTTGTTCCCGGGTAGCAGCTGGCTCTCTGTTGGGGAGAGGGGACAGGGGGTCAGAGAGGTCCACAGCAGCAAGGGCCTGAGCCCCCCACCCAGCTGAAAAGGCGCAGGGGAGACCTGCCATCGTTGTCTTCACCTCCCCGGGCCTCAGTTTCCTTGATTGTAAAATGGACTGACATCTGCCCCCATCCCACCACCAGGGACCTTGAAAGGGCTTAATGGAGAATACAGGGAAAGCACTTGGGTGCTAGCCACAAAACAGGTGCTCACTGATGTCTTTCTATCAAAAAGATTGGTTATAAAACCGAAATGTTCTTCTCTAGCCAGCAGCAACAGCAAAGTTAAATTTCCAGATAGGAGTGCGCACTGGACTCCTAATGTCCCCCAGAGCAGGAACCTCAGGCTGCTCCCAGGCCTCGGGCTCGGCAGCCCCGACAATCACAGAGTCCTTGAACTGGGGCCCAGTTGGCAGGGATACCAGGAGATCGCTTCACTCTAGGAAGTAAGATGCCCAGATCTACAAACCAACCTGCCCGCATTTGAACGGGCAGGAACGGCCAAGATGAAACTTGAACGCAGGCCTTCTAACCCCCAAGAGACTATCGCGGCCACTACACTGCCTGCCAAGAGTTACTGGAGATTTAGAACCAGCCCCAGGGTTCAGGTCCAACTCCACTGAATACAGTCATAAAATGCCAAGGCCCCCACCCCCAAACCCCCCTTGACCAGAAAGCAACCAGAGGCCAAGTACAGCAGGTCAGGGAGAGGTGCTGAACTCATCCCCTCGGGCACCACTGAGGGGGGCAGCTTTTCCAAGGGTCCAGGAGCTGGTGGATCTGATCAGTCAGAGTCAGTGTGATCAGAGGCTGAGAGTTAAGAAGCCATCTGGAAGTAAAACAGTCTTGAGGATGAAGGAGAGAAAAAGACCAGTTAGTTCCTCCGTGCTGTAGCTCCAGGTTCCCTCCTGAGTCATTCAATTAGCATGTATTGGACATTTATGACCAGACACTTGTGCTGTGTGCGAAAGACAGGCGCAAAGCTAGGGATCCCTCCTTCAGGCTGGAAAGGTGCCCAGGTATAATGAGGATAGTGAGAAGAACATGGCCCTCTAGACCGCCTGAGGGGACAGGAGGAGAGCAGGGCCCAAGATCCTCTTCTGCAAGCTTCGCCAAAGAGAAGCATCTCTAGATTTCAGTAGCCCGGATCCCTCTGTGCATCTTCTTTCATGCCACTACCCTTTCCAGGTGCTGTTGCTCTTACCTGGAATACCCTGGACCTGCTGGGTTTCCTGAGAAATCCCTACACGTGTGTGTGTGTGTGTGTGTGTGTGATACTAGGGATTGAACCCAGGGGCATTCTACCTTTGAACTACACTACCAGTCAAATCTTGTTTCCTATTTTGAAACAGGGTCTCGCTAAGTTGCTGAGGCTGGTCTTGAGCCTGCAATCCTCCTGTCTCAGCCTCCCAAGTACTGGAATTACAGGCGTGCACCACCACGGCCGGCTCCTACACACCCTTTAACAAGCAACTGCTCGGCTGCCTTCCCTGGCTTCTCCATGCGCTTACTTTGTTGTCTGGCGATGCTACTTTTGGGGTGCTACTAAAAATATTTTATAACTGGAGCAGGCAATGCCAACTGGAATGGACGCAGCCATAGGCAAGCAGTACCACATCGGCTTTGGTGCCAGGGATGGATATTCCCTGCAGACCATCTGCCACACTGTACTGATTAATAATGCACACACATGTCTCACTACTAAAAAGAGTTTTCATAGCTTGCTGGAGAACTCCAGAGAGAAGCTGGGGTGAGGGGCTCCACTCTGCCCAACTACCCACCTCAGAACCCTAGAAATCTCCATTGTCCCTTCCTCAATCCATTACCCCTACAGAGGTCTAAGCACCAAGTCTCCATTGCCACAGCCACTATGCCAGTCCAAGTGGCCCCCACCTCTTACCTCGATTACTGCCTGCTGTGACATCCCAGCTGGGCCTCCCTACCTCCCTTCCTACCCCTCCCCAATCCATTCTCCTTTCTGTGGCCAGAAAGATCTTTCTACATAGCAAGTGGATGGTGACATTTCTTTACTTCAAAAAGCCAATGAATGGCTCCCCAGTGTTCTTTAGGCAAAATCCAAGGGAATCAAGAAAGATTCCAGGAAAGAGGTAGAATCTGCTGTGGATGTTGACAAGTATAAAGAAATGAGAAGTAAGAGCTCTTCAGGCCTAGAGAACACTGTCAGAAAAGTCACGGTGCAGGAAGGGACAGCCCAGGGCATGGGAGGGTCTGGAATAAAAACCAAACAAACAAACAAAAAAAAAACCACGCAGTTCTGACTGCATGTTAGGAATCGCAAGTGTATTGTACTACTATTTCTCTTGTTCTACCACCCAATCAGATGTCACTAATCAACCACAGCACAGCACTCTATCCCATTGAACCCAGACCCAACATCAGACTCCGTCTGAAGACAGCTCCAGAAAGTCACCAATAACCCCGAGAAGAACATGAATCCAATCACTATCTCCAGGCCAGGGGTCACAATGCCAGAGTGGGGTGTGACGGGCAGGGACCTAGCAGCACAGCCAGGTGCTGGATCCTTGTCAGACACCAAATGCTCAACCCAGAACCCCACACACAAGCCAGCTGCCCCATGACGACTGCCCGGGCTTCACCCGTGAGCAGGGAGTCCTATGCGCTGTGGAATGCAGAACCGTCATTCTGTTTTGTTTGGAAATTGCTTCCACTTGCTCTGGTAGAGTTAGCTCCTCGAAAGCAACCCCCCTAACTCCCCAGGAAAAGTCACTACGACTGTGAAATCTTGTTCTGATAAACAGATTTCCGGAACCAGAAAATTGGCCAGATTAGATTCCAAAGTGCTTGCTCTGAGAGTCAAAAGTCTGGCGGCACATGGACCTGGTAAATGAATGGGTGGGTGCAGAGATTAAATGCCACGTCCATCACACATAGGTGGTTCTACCAGCCATGGCTCCTGGGCCTGGTGAATAAGAGAAGCATGTTCTTTGCACCCTGAACAACTCCATTATGCAAGCAGGGGACGCAGAGTCTAGTGCTTTAGGGAAATGCTTTAGGGAAATTTTAAGCATCAAACTTAAAAACATAAGGAGAAGTCAAGGCAAAGAGAAGTTAAATTCCACTGATTCTCTCTACAAAGTCTTCCTCAAACCCATCCACTACTCTGGCACCACTCATACAAACTGCCATTTATGGCTCATTCCCTTTCAACCAGTAGTTCTGGACTGGGGCAGTTTTGTCCCCCGGGAACATAGTGTCTGTGTCGTGGCTGGGGTGGGTGGAGTGTTACTGACATTTAGTAGGTAAAGGCTAGGAATGTTGCTACTCATCTTGTGGTGCCCAGGACAGCCTCCCGCAATAAAGGAGCATCCAGCCTGAAATGTCAGTCGCACCAAAGTGGAGAGATTGTGGTTTAACATCCAACCTGCTCGGTGCCACTTTTCCCTCCCTCCCTCCTGTTCCTTCCCTTCACACCAAGTGAGATTTTACATGCAACTGATGGTTTCTCTGCACCCTTAGCATGCATCTAAAATGCTTGCCTTGGTTTGCAAAGCCCAGCAGGATCCCACTCCTGCCCACTCTTGAAACTTCCTTTCCAACTGTTCCCCTGATCATGCCAAGGTGCTCCCTGCAGTGAGGCACACAAACAGGCTGTTTGCTGACCTCCAAGATTCCTCAGTCCCCCACCTTTCACCTGGTGTTAGGAAAAGTATAGGGGATGGGGACAAAGGTAGTAACATATCGCTTGGTTTTCTCAGTCATCAAAGGCGAAGAAGGGGCTGAATTTTTTGTCTTCTCCCCTGCCCAATTTATATGATGAAGTCCTAACTCCTAGTACCTCAGGATGTGACCTTATTTTATTTTTTATTGGTGCACTGTAATCATACATCTCAATGGGTTTCAGGGTGTTAGAAGCATACATGCACACATTGGTCAAGTAGCCCTCCCCCAATTTCCACCCCCATTCCTTCCCCCTTCCCTCCTTCTCCTGCTCAGCATAGTAGTTGACTTTGATAATGACCTTATTTTAAAAATGGGGTCTTTAAAAAGGTAATGAAATTAAAATGCAGTCATTAGAATAGGCACTAATTCAATATGACTGGCATCCTTATAAGAAGAGATTGGGATGCTGAGAGGCACCGAGGAATGACCACGTGAAGAGATTAGGGAAAGATGGCCATCTACAAACCAAGGACAGAGGCCCCAGAAGAAACCAACCCCGTGACACCTTGATCTCAGATTTCCAGCCTCCAGAACTGGAGGAGAAGCTGTTGCTATTTAAATCCCCCTATATCACGGGAGCCCCAGCAACCTAATGCAACCAGCGAACTCCTCCTGTCCACCCTTTGGACCACTGAGGTCCCTTCTTGGACACCCAACCTAGAGCTGGCAGTGTTTTTCACTCTGGTCATGTCCTGCATCTTCCTTTATCCCAACCCATGTTAATGGATGTATTTGCAACTATCTCCCTACTGGACTGGATGCTCCCTGCAGGCAGAGAGGCACAGTTTCATTCAGCCCTGCATCCCAGGCACCTGTCTCTCCATCAGTCTCCAATAAATATCTGCGATGACTCTACGACAACCAAGTGTCCTGTTACTACTTTCTGCCCCACCCTGCCCCCATACTCTTCCTTGGAAAGTTCCATCCACCTTTGACCCGGTTCCCAGGTAGGAGAATGGAATCTGTACATAGGTAGTTAAAGCAGGGAACAAGGGGATGTCTAGACTTGTACCAGTAAATTACTACCCTGTCTGCTTTAAAAGAGGTTAGAAATCTTTTCAGCCCGACGCAGGACTTTCTAGTGGCTGAAATATTTATCCCATCTCAGTGTCTTGGGACACATTTAGAATCCAGAAAAGACAAGCATTAGCACGAAGTTGGCTAGCTGGGGTTTCTCCTCCTCCCTTTTCTTTTTTTCATTAAGCTGAAAAATGAAAAAGAGTTGTTGCCCATTTTCACTGCAGCACATCGCTTACTTAAAATAAGTACACCATCTGGACCAAGAATGAAAAAAAAAAAAATCAAGTCCTCCCCCATGGGCAGAGGCAAACAGCCTGCTGCAGCAGCTTCTTCCAAAATCTCTAGCACCCACAAATTTATACTTGACGAGGGGGCAGAACTGGGGCAATACAGAAACTCCAACAGCCGCTGCATTCCGCCAGCACCCTTCCAGAACATGCGGACAGTGCTGCTGACTTTTCCAGCTGAGAAGTGGGAATTCTGTTCCGCCAGCCGGATCCTCTGGATTCCCTTCTCTCCCTCTGCTCAGCTTCCCTCCCTGGGGGTAACCCCTGTCATGGTGCAAAACAGAATTGACATCTGCAAACCATCAACAGGCCCTGCTTTCAGCTTTCAGCTTTCAGCCCGAAAGCCTTCGTTCCTCTGCTTCGCGTCCTGACGAACCGGGTCTGGAGGCTCAATGAGCAGCAAAGCAAGACACGCAAGCATGCATATGTACACACACACGTGCGGCTTAGCATTCAATTTTGCAGATCTCAAACAGATCTTCCCTAAAACCTCCCCAGAGAATTAACAACCTCTTCCACTGCCTGGTGCCAACAGACAGAGCGTTATGAGGCCACTGAAAGAAACCGTCTGTTTTCCCTGTGACTCCAATATTGAAACATATGCATACACACACACACGCATGTGCACATATATACGCATCATTCATGCATGGGCACAGGTGAGGCCACCAAGTGAGCTGGTCTGTGATGATTTGCTTGTGAGCATCCCTAGAAAATAATGAAAGCCCTTTGGATTCCAGACTGCTTTCAATGGTGGCATCGGTATCAGACAGAACCAGAGACATCTGTCATGTGCGTTTCCCAAAGCCATTGGTTCTCATCAAACAAACTGCTCCATGCTGGAGTGTGGCTGTGGGGAGGACTGTGGCTGTCACCAAAAAAGGGAGAAGTCATGCAAGGATGTCTGAGTCTGCGGTGAGGATGTGCCTCTGGCCCCACAGCCCTGAGCCCCGTCAGCTCTCCAGCCGAGTACAGGCTGGGCATTCCACCCTGCCTTGTGAGCTCATTCCACTAGTCCCTGCCTCCACTTACCCATCTGTTCAAGGAAGACAGAAATTGCTGAGAAGGCATACAATGACCCGCGGGTTCAGCTCGGGACTGCTGATCCTTGGTACTCACAGATTTCATATTAACACAGTCCGGGACCCTGAAGGAAGATTGTCTGTAATTTTGCCCCAGGAACAATTTACAGATGGAGCAAGTCACTTGGATAGTGAGTGAGCCTAGCTGTCTGCCCAATGTCTGCACATCACACAGCTTTATCGCTTGTTTCTCCCACAAAGTGTGAATCAGCAAGCGCTACGAAATGATAAATGCTTTGTTTCCTTCTTAGAAAATGAGTTAGCAAAGAAAGCCAATGGCTAGTATTAATGAAGCAAGCCTAGAGAAAGCGAGGAGGTTTAGGAAAAGGACAGTTTTTCACCAGGAAATAGCTTTATAAATTATTTTTGTCCTGTATTTATAGCCTCATTAAGGGCCTGAAGCTGTTACTTACATTTTTTAGTTATGCTTCATTGCATTTCACGAGGAAAATTATGTCAGAATGGCACAAGTGTAGTGGGGATTTGCAGAGGCTTGGGGATGCAGCCCTTGCAAGGTCCAAAGTCCAGAGTTCTGGGGCCTGACAGCAACACCGGAGGATGCTGTTCATCAAGATACCAATCTGCAAGGTGAGCCCTGAGCCCACCGCCAGCCCAGTTCCCATCCCTCCCTAGGCTTCCTTGAACAGCCTCAGAAAGTCGATTATTATTGACTCTTCACTAGGGAAGATCTAACATCTATTGAAGCACTTAAACGTGGCAGGAGTTTAACAGCAGTTCAACTTCTTTATTTCTCACAATATCCCCATGAAATGGGCACTCTGCCCATTTTGCAGATGAGGAAACTGAGATGGAAGAAGTAACTCTCCCAATGTCACACAGCTAGAACAGGTCTGCACACTGTCAGAAACGCCAAGAGGCCAAATTAAAGGTACTATGTAGGTACCTATGTAAAAAAGAAGATAATATCCACAACATTTTTATTGAAGAAATTCAAACTATTTTCATAATCTCTAAGAACAATTTCCTATAATACAGGTCTACCAAGATGAAGAATGGAATCCTTCCTTGGGGAAGGGGCAATACAATTAACATTTCACGCCATCAAGGTTCAGAGTTAATATTTCCTATCATCAAAATCTCTTGCAAATGTCTGACTTTTTCCCTCAACCATTTAAAAATGTAAAACACCATTCTTAGCTTGGGGAGTATGTAACAACAGGTGGTGGGCTGGTTCCGGCCCACTTGCCAATCAACTCCCGCGCCTTAAGGCAAGAGATCTATGTGAAATAAAAGATGACAAAGGTGTCCAACCTCACGTTCCTCCTCTCCATCCCATCACACCCACCACACTGACACAAACCCCACCGTTCAGGGGATGCTCCCCCCACCACAAAGGGGACCTTGCCTGTTATGTTGTCACCACGTCCTTAGCAACTATCAAAGCCAGCCACTCCACAAGTGACTGTTGACAGAATGGGTGGGGAACAGAACCTGGGGACCCCTAAGTACTTTTCCAATCCTGACACTCTTAAATTCTGCAAATTTATCTAAACCTGACTTGAACCCATTTGTACTTTGCCATGCAAAATACAATGGATGGACGAGGCTGGGTCTGCACCATGCTTCTAAGCTCCCAGGAAGCGTGGCATAGGAGTGAGGAGCTTCTACGAGGCTGCAAAACCTGTTTCCACTCACAGCAGCGTCCACATCAAGGGTGGCTACACGTCAGGCCTGGGTGCGAGCCCCGAGCCTTCTGCCCCTTTCAGCTTCCAGCAGCAGCTGCAGCAGGAGGAGTGATGCTAAATCGAGGAAGAGGAGAGGGGACAGCTTTATGACCAGTTTTATCAGGCTGGCGATAAGCTAGGCGTAAGAGTGGGCTAATCAACGCCGCACTTCAGCAGCTCTCAGAAAGAGCCACGGGTCAAGATGAAGGATTGCGCTCCAGGCCCAAGTTAAGCCATGCACCCAGGGACGAGGGAAACCGTTGCCACAGTCACTGGGAACCATTCTGCCGCCAACCCTCTGCTCCATGCAGATACCCCCAGGCAGGGCAAAAGTGGAAAATACCAACACCAACCAGGGAATAAGGCCAAACAACAAAATAACCCTCATTTAAGCCAAAAGCACATCTTTATGAACTCAGGTTAAGGAAGGATTTCTGAAATAAGACTCAAAAAAGCACAGACCATAAAGGAAGAGATTGATATGTGAAACTCCTCGTCATCCATAGATACTATAAACAGAGTTAAAACAGGCCACACTCTAGGAAAAGACACCTGCCACACAGATGACCCACAAAGTGTCGACAGCTAGAATTTTCTTAAGAAACTATGTAATAAAACGCAAGCAATCCAATTTTAAAAAAATGGACAAAACACAAGAACAGGTACTTCCACTGATGAGGAAACTCAAATAGCCACTTAATATGCACTCAACCTCACTTGTAATCAAAGAATGATTAATAGAACAAGGAAGCTCTCTTTCACACCCATCAGACTTGCAAACATGTGAAGTGTGACATTCTCAAGTGGCCAGAAGATGAGGAGCAACAGGAACTCCCACATTGCACATGGTGGAGGAACTCTGAAGGGCAATCTGGCAGCTCCTAAGGAAGCTGAAGATGCTCACAGCGCTCTGACCCAGCCAACCGATCCTCCTCTGGTCCTCGCCCTAGGATGGGGTCAGACACGCCCTGTGCACAGGACAGCTGCAAGAGAACAGTCACGGTGACACTGCCGTACCAGGAAACTGGAAGACAAACTACATGTTTGTTGAAAGGAGAATGGGGGGGGGACAGAGTGCATTCACACAATGGAACAGTACCCAGCAAGTGAATGAACTCGTGGCATGAATCGACATGCATAATGCTGAGAAACTTCATGCTAAGTGAAAAAAGCCAGAGTTGCAGAATACCACCTACGTCAAGCTTGAAAACACGCTATTTTAATGGCAATGGACAGATGGAAAGGTGTTCTTCAAGTGTACAGAAAAGATAAACACCAAACTTGGGCTAGTGGCCACCTCTGGCAAATGGAATCAGAGAAGGTAGCAATGAGGTTCAACTGCAAGATGCTTTTCTTTAAGCAATCTGAAGCAAGCATGGTAACGCACTGGAAGAGAGTGGAGCTGGGTGATGATGGGCACACAGCCTGGCTGGTGTTCTTCTTGGACATTTTACCCTTTAAGAAATGTTTCATTAATAAGATTCACTATAAAGGATCACGATTATACTAATATTTGAGAAAACCCCATGCAAGACAAATGGAACCATTTATCACTAATAGTCTAAGCTTCGGGAACCATCCCCTCAACTATAAAGGAATGAGAGATTAAAAGGGGGCAAGTGTTTGCACTGGAAAAGAAAGAGCAGATGCAAGAATGTCCATTATGGGAGATTTGGTCCATTATGAACACTTCAGTGTCTGAAAGGCAGCAACAGTTGCAGGGTAAAAGCCAATTGTGGAGGAAAAAATAAAACGCATAAGAGAGATTTACCCACCCAACTTATTAAGCCATGACATTCCAAGAATAAAAATAGCTAGGCCTGGCCAGCAGGTCAGACACTCCAAATACTAACTCCCTGAGAAGTCAGGGTTGGGAAAGGCACAGCGAAGCTGTCTCTTCTTTAGAATAGCGCTCACCATCTGCTTCCTCGCCCCTCAACGTGGGACCGCAGAGGGTTCAGTAAGGGAGGTTCAATGGGGACAGAGGCTGTGATTTGGTAAGTAGGGGCCCCTGGCTTTTGCCACTAAGGAGCACGGAAGAAGCTAGACATAGTGGTGCACTCCTGTAATCTCAACATTTGGGAAGCTGATACAGGAGGATCGCAGGTTCAAGGCCAGCCTCAACAACTTAGTGAGACCCTGTTTCAAAAAAAAAAAAAAAATCAGGCTGGGGGTATAGCTCAGAAGTAGAATGCCCCTGGGTTCAATCCCCAGTACCACACACACACACACACACAAAGGAGAACAGAAGAGGTCATACAGGGAGTGGAGAGAGCCTGTCCCCAGTACCCTGTCCCTGTTTTCTACTGGGAAAGCAAACATTAAAATGCAAACAGCATCATGCACAGGCTCAGGAGTCAGCCAGACCTGGGTTCAAGTGCCTAATTCTCTTATAACTACAACAAGCCAATGACTTCAGACAAGTGAGTTACCCTCTCGGAGCCTCAATCATACATTTATTAAACTGAGGTATCCTGCCACTCTGGCAGTGTTGCTGAGGGATAGAAGGACATTAGACAGACACATAGATCAATGTAAACAGAAGGATTAAGCATATATATGGTGGCATACACTTGGAGCTTAATAAACAGTACTACTATTGGTTACTCCTTCTTTCCCTCCATACATTCTCACAGATTCTCCTCACAGCACTGGTACTGTTAGCAGTACTAAGAGAAGACCAGGTCCTTTTCCATACCCTGCCTCCCTAGAATGGGCATAGCATGGGCAGGTGCGAAGCCAACTGGAATTGGGGCTGGTTGGCTGGGACCCAGAGATCACTTAGATCCAAAAAATGCAAACCATGGGACAGACACCAGGTTTTCAGGACACCACTAAGGAGCTCACAATGCAAACCCTGGCTATGAGTCTTTTAGGACAGGATCACCTCAGCTCAGTGATTCCTAAGAAATAACTGGCCCTCCCTGGGTCATCCCAGAGCTCTCTACTACCTACAAACTATAAACAGGAAACAACTCTTCCAAACACGTGGCTAGGAAGCAGGTCAAAGAGAAAGACAAACGGGACTCACCACTGGGAGCTGGGGGCTGCTTCACCACCTGGCCTCAGTTTCCCCTGTATACAGCCCTGGCAGATGATGTCTGAGGTCTTTTTTCATTCTCAACTTGCACATTCTTTGTTTCTGTGGATATATACCAAGTCCCTGGTCCCCACAGCAGGTATTCACAAAACCACTTGCCTATCCTAGATACATTTTTTTTCTTTCTTTCTTTCTTTTTTCTTGGTACTAGGGATTGAAGCCAGGGGCATTCTACCTCCAAGCTACATCCCCAGCCCTATTTTATTTTATTTTATTTTATTTTATTTTATTTTATTTTTTTGCGGTACCGGGGATTGAACCCAGGGGCGTTCTACCTCCGCGGTACACCCCCAGCCCTATTTTTTTATACTTTATTTTGAAACCGGGTCTCATGAAGTTGCGGAAGGCCTCACTAAGTAAAGAGAGAGAGAGAGAGAGAGAGACAGGGAGAGGGAGGGAGGGAGGGGGAGAGAGAGAGAGAGAGAGAGAGAGAGAGAGAGAACGAGCTAAGGCTGGCCGTGAACCCGGATCCTCCAGTCTCCGCCTCCCAAAGTACTGGGATTACAAGTGTGCGCTACCACGCCCGGCTATATTTTATATTTTTTATTTTGAAACAGGGTCTCATTAAGTTTCTTAGGGCCTTGCTAAGTTGCTACACTGGCCTGGAACCAGCGATCCTCCTGTCTTAGCCTCCCAAGTACTGGGATTACAGGTGTGCACTGCCACATCTGGCCTAGACATACTCTTCAGCACTGCAAACTAATGGCTAGGGTTGACAACCAGATCATCTCTAAGAACGGAGAACATCTTGCAAGGCAGGTATAGCGGGTCCTTCCTCCTGTTTAAACACAGAAGGTCAAGGAGGCAGAGGATGAACAGCCTGTCAAAAGCAAGCCTGGATCTGGCCAAGGAATCCAGGTTTCTGGCTCCTGATAAGACTCAACTCTGGCCTCTGTACTTGAGAACTCTGGCCTCCCCTGCTGTCCACTGGGCAATGACTGTTCCCACGCTCCCCTGCACCCCGAGGAAGTGTCTCCAAAGGGCCAGGAATCAGACCTGCTTCCCATTCCCTCTGGACTCAAGGGCCTTCTCCGGTTCACTTCAATTATCCACAATCTCCCATCATGTCTCAGCAAATGAACAATTGTTTGGCTTATCGCTTCCGATTAGGACAGGAGCTCTGCCGGGGAATCAAAAACACCAGCCAAGTAAGTGGGGGAATGCATATTAAATTTTCTTAAGTAGCTTAATCCATTAAGCCATCCTACTTGCTTCTACAGTCAGCTCACGCAGACACCCTCCCTCCGCGCTGAGCCGACGACAGGCCCTCCATCACGAGGAATTAGCTGGCTTCTTGAGCAAGTGATGTTGGGGAATCTAGCAAGTGCTGGAGTCAAGAAGTATTTACTGTTGGGGTCTTCGCTTGGGCCTGCGTGTTCTCACGATCGGAGCTTTCAGACCTCTGGTGCAGGTGATTTACCTCTGCAAGAGACTCATCAGATTTGGTAAATTGAAGGGCTGAAACAGTGCGGGTGAACCTGTTTGTGTTTTCCAGATGGAGAAGGGTAGTTTTTGACTGTATAGAAAACAAAGCGAGTTTAAAAATTAAAGAGGGATTACAGAGCTCTTCTTATTCTAGTCCACACTGGAGCCCACGAGCTCTGAATTCTAATTCCACTCCTTCCAGACTCAGGGAATGGCTTTAACCCTGCGCGACTCTAGACGCAGCCACCACAAGCTCCCGGGATAATCAAAGAGCTGTTTCGGCCATCTGAGTATTGGAGCCACCGAGACACAGGCCTAAGAAACATTAGAACCCTCAGTGCACATCTCCCACACCAGAAAACTTCTTAAGAGGGAAAAAAAATACTACAAATTTAGTGGAAGCGTCAAGATTTTTCACACATTTTATGACAGCAGGCAGATAGAGGCCATAAGATTAACCAGGGCTCGTTTCTTAAAGGTATTATTATTCACTATTAAAGAGTTACTATTACATAAAAGCTAGATGTAATGTAGATACATAATATGTCATTTCACAAGGCGTACCATTATAATGTAGCTACATGATTAATAATTAGAGGAAGGGTGATCTGAACTGTAAAAGGATCCACCCCAAGCTAAATACAATGAAATCACACCAGGCGAGAGGAGAGAACTGAAGGGAGCTGCTCATTAAGAAATGATTTTTCAATAAATTGAATACCACGGCGTGGCTGGAGCTCTTCCGGTTACCACGTTGCTCTCTGCCGACGGGGAGCACCCAATACCAAGACGCTAGCAGAAGTCAAAGGCCTGCTGAATGCACAGACCAAAACTGGCCTTCTTTTTTTGTTGTTGTTTTCTTTTTTTGTGGTACAGGGGATTGAACCCAGGGGCATTCTACCTCAGAGCTACACTTCCAGCCCTATTTTTTTTTTTTTTGAAACAGGGTCTCACTAAGTTGTGGAGGGCCTCACTAAGTTGCTGAGGCTGGCTGTGAACCTGCCATCCTCCTGTCTCAGCCTCCCAAATACTGGGATTACAAGCGTGTGCCACCACGCCAGGCCAGGACTGGCTTTTAAATAGGATTAACTCCTGCAGTCTGTGCAATCTCCAACCCCTGGGACATCAGGCACGTGTTCCTGCCCCCATCACTGTCCTGCATCTGTCCTGACAGTCACCAGTGATATCCCCAGGATCCCAACACCCAATCAAAGTTGATTTTTCTACCTTCACCTTATGTATAGTCCCGCTGCATTGGGCCAACTGGATGACCCCCTCCTTCTGAACCACAGCTCCCTCAGCCTCCCTGACAACGCCCCCTGTCCCCTACCTCCCTACACAACTGGCCCTCCAGTCATTCCTGCTCAATTGCCTTGGAGGCCTCTCTCTCCACCCACCCTGCCACAGCCTCCGGTTCTACCCTGTGAGCAAGGTACATCTGCCCTGGACATGCCATCTAGTCCATTATTAGGCTCAACCTTAGGACAACAACCTCCAAATTATGGCTCCAACTAAGCTCTCTCCCGTCAACTCCATCCTCCACCCGCAGTTTCACCCCCCATGCACACACACACCATCAAAGGTACTTCTAACCCTGCCACAAACTCAGCACATCCAAAACAGAATTGGGGGGTGTTTGTTTGGGGTTTCTTTTCTTGTTTTAGTTTTAATTTTGGGTTTTTTGGGGTTTTTTTTTTCCCTTGGTACTGAGGATTGAACCCAGGGGCATTCTACCTCTGAGCTACACCTCTAACCCTCTTTTTATTTTGAAACATAGTTGCCCTAAGTTGTTGAGGGTGTCACTAAATTGCTGAGGCTGACCTTAAACCTGTGATCCTCCTGTCTCAGCCTCCCAAGCACTGGGATTACAGGCGTGCGCCACCACACCTGGCAATTTGGGGATTTCCTTCCCTCCTGCATCTCTTAGATTTCAGTTGGTAGAACTGACGCCCATCCCTCTCCCTTATCCCCATCCACATCAGGCAACAGGTGGGTAACAATTTCCCACATCCATCTTTCCCCTCTATCCCCACTCACAACCCTAGTGCAAATACTTCTCTTACCTCTTTTGCTCTAACAGCAACCTCGCTGGCCTTCCTGGCTCCAGTCCTGGCCCAGAAGAGGCATCCTCCTTACCACTGCTGATCAAATCTCACCATGTCACATGCTGTTTCAAATCTTCCTGTAGTTTCCCACCCCATGAAGGGTGAGGCCCGAGGTCCTTGCTTCAGCGCAAGAGGCCCCGCGTAGGACCAGCCAGCTCACCTCCCCAATAGTCTCTTCCCCAGTCCCCCAGGATAATTTGCATGCCCCTCAGACCTTTCAACATAACCTATGCAAACCTCTGTCTCTTCACTGGCCATAATGCTCCATGTACTTCTGTTGCTGTGCCTATCTTATCCACAACCTAAGGGCTGCTTTTACACCAGGGGAGGGAAGGTGTCCTGATGCAGCCCAAGGCCTGGATAGAATGTTTGCTTTTTAGCCAGGTGCAGTGGCACACACATGTAATCCTGGTATTTGGGAGGCTGAGACAGGAGGATCGCAAGTTTGAAGCCAGTCTCAGCAACTTAACAAGACCCTCAGCAACTTAGCAAGACCCTGTTACAAATTTTTTTATAAGGGGGAGCTAAGGTTGTAGCTCAGAGGTAGAATGCCCCTGAATTCAATCCCCGGTACAAAAAAAAAAAAAAGAGGGACAGTGAGTGTGTGGATAGATGGTAAATATATGGGTGGTTGTTTCCTTGTGTTATAACAATAGGAAAAGTATATCATCCAACGTTTTGTAGATTATTCATTCCTGCAAATTTGTGCATAGCTTAAGATTTATGGAGTCGGGCGTGGTGGCACACGCTTATAATTCCAGTACTTGGGAGGCTGAGACAGGAGGATCGCAGGTTTGCAGCCAGCCTCAATAACTTAGTGAGGCCCTCCGCAACTTAGTGAGACCCTGTTTCAAAATAAAAGAATAAAATAGGGCTGGAAATGTAATTCCCCTGGGTTCTATCCCTAGTACCACAAAAAGAAAAAGACTTATGGAACTAAAACATGTTCCTTCATGCTGAGATAATAACTTGATCCAAACATATTAAGAAAAATACAGGGGCCAGGAACCAAAAACATTCTTTTTTTTTTCTTTTCAAAAACATTCTTAATTCATATTATTATTCTCTTTCCTGAGAAGCCCATGGTCACTGGGATTTCCTACAAAGCAATCTTCACCTCTGGATTTGCTTGAGTGTACAACAAATAATATCTCGCAGCCCAAAGGAAAAATTCAAATGCAACTTTAGATTCCAATCTCAGGATGTAAGAGATTGCCTCCAGAACTCGTGGGCACCAAATCTTTGTATATGATGACACGCTGTTGGCATTATCTGACACAGCTGCCCATGAGACAAACCCAACCTTCGGGGTGACCCAATCTCACGAGCCAGTGCACAGAAGAAGCAGAGGTCAGATACCTGCAGCGGGGGAGAGGAGCCAGGCCCGGGTGCCCCCAGTGACCGAGCACACCCCTGGGAGTCAGCGGTGTTTCCCCTCTGCACTGGGCTGAGACAGCCTGTGGTCAAGCCTCCGCATCCTCAGAGAGGTGGCTCTCCCCACTCCCCACGGCAAATCCCAAACCAGCAGCACCCTACCCTTGGCGTTTATTTGTTTCTTCTGTATCCAGGGAGTGGTGACAGCTGCGGCAGTGGCATTTGGGGCTTGGACTCTCATCCAGAGCAGGAAAAGAAGCAAGCCCTCTGCTGCTGGAGGAGGTGAGGGTGGCCTGGCAGGGACCTCAAGGGCCCTGGCCACAGGCACGCAAGAGCAGGCTCCCAGCTACCCCATTCCTGGCAGCCCTGGTGTGCTCAGAACTAGCAGCCAGTTTGTTTACTAATATGGAAGGTGGCAGCTCTCCACATGCACTGGACATGAAGAGTACGGGCTCCACGTGAACCTGCCAGGAGAGTTTAGAGAGCGGGACTTTATTCTGCAGCAAAGCCAGCAGAATAAAGAAGCATGATGACCCGGAACTGCCAGCACCGCGCCAGCTCCAGAGCGCTCCTGGCTCTCCTTGGGTGGATCGTGTGCCCTTACGCTAACCACACGAGAGACCACAGTTTTTAGGAGACAGGAGGCAAGGGTTCCAGCTTCTCCCTGCACACCCATGAGAAACGGCTCCCACGGGCTCCCGCCGCTGCCTGGCAGGGCGCTCCTCCACCTCCCAGCATGATCCACACCGGGCTGCACACATGAGAACACATTTACACACAGCCGGGACTCTCCAGCCAGAAGGAAAAATTTCACCTAATTAAATAAAAACAAAGCAGAAAACCAAGGCCTTCAACTAGTGCCAAAAAGAAGAAGGGCAACTTGATCTTTTATGGAGCTTTAGAGCCAGGAATGTTGATGATTTTTTTTCTTTCTAAATGAATCTCTTAAAATAATCCTCTGCGTCCCTAATTAGAAATCCTTAAAAATCAATAAAAAAAAGCTGCACACAAACCAAGAGAAAAATGGATGAAGGAAATGAACAATCATGGCATAAAAAATTCGATGGCTAATAAAGGAAAAGATGCACAACCTCACTAGTAGGCAAACAGAGGCAAAGAGAAATGCCATTTTCTAAAGCAATATGATTGGCAAAAGTTAAGATGATAGATAAACCGAGAGTCGGCACAGGTACGAGGAAGCTCTCCTGTCCTGTCAGTGGGAGCATAAATTGGCACGACCTCCCTGGGGCCATCTGACAATATAAACGAATCCAGCACAATCTATCGGGTTTCCCTTTGGACCCACAGGCTCCAGTTCCAAGAATCTATCATTGGGAATATAGGCATGCAGAGAAGAGCACATGGGAGGTGGTGTTCTGTTTTGTTTTCTTTATAGCATTATTTGTAAAAGCTCAAAATTTAAAAGAGCTTAAATATCTACCAAGAAGAAGATGGGTAGATGATAGAGCATATCCACACTAGTGCACAGCAGCCTTTATAAAGCACCAGGAGCCCGGATGTACTGACATGGGAAAACACGTACAATACAGTCAGCGAGCAAAAAGCAAGTTGCAAAACAGTATGTCTAGTACAAGCCCACATTTGTTTATCTCCAGAGATGTGAGTTTCAGTATACATGGACCTGCATTTATATTTGTATCCACAAGGTCTTAGAGCATATACTCTGAGAAGGAATTGAGATCAGGGTCCTTTTAAGATGTGGGTATATGCCAGGCATGGTGGTGCACGCCTGTAATCCCAGTACTTAAGAGGTTGAGACAAGAGGATCGCAGGTTCAAGACCAGTCTCAGCAACTTAGCGAGACCCTAAGCAACTTAGCAAGACCCTGTTTCAAAATAAAAAAACCAAAAAGGCTAGGAGTGTAGCTCAGAGGTAGCATGCCCCTAGGTTCGATCTCAGTACAAAAAAACATATGGGTATATTTTCTACTGGTATCTTTTCTTCAACCAATTCCTTAAAACACCACCATAGTAGATATACCTGGAGAATATAGGAATATGAGCATCCAAGATGATTTGAGGGAGTAGCCAAACAGCACTGCTCATAATCAAGATACACACACACACACTCACAAAGATATTAGCTCCTTTAGCCTTAAGAAACCAAAGCCAAACAGAAAAGGTCATCCTATTCATCAACTTGCAACATATAAAAAAAGATGAAGCATTCCTTAAAACTTGAGAGTCCCAAGTTTGGGAGAAGAGTATTTGACGTAGTAATGGAACTAACAGTCCCAAATATTGGCTCACACTAAAAAGGAAAACGGAACAGGGAATCGTTTGGAGAAGCCTGTGGATGGCTGCCTCTTAATGAGTTATTATGGGAAATGGCCCAAGGGCTGTACTCCCTCTTAGAACACAAACATATTCTACAAGAGAGCTTCTGAGCCATCCACAAGAGGCCCACACTTCGGTGGCCACAGTGGGACAGGAGTGCTGGGGACTCTGGTTAAGGGACAGAAATGGAATTCGTCCTCTGCGGAGAACACAGCCGTGTCTCTCCAAGGCCTGCTTGTCCTCCCTGTGCGCCCACAATTACAGCCTGCTCCGGACTCCTGTTTCCACGCTCTGGGTCTTCCAAGTGGCTTCGGGCCATGGTTTCTCTGGAAGACAGAAGAGCTCATTCAAGGGCGCCTGCAACGAGAACGCCAGTCTGGAGCCCAAGGCCAGCGGGGCGCCTGGTGGCCAAGGTTTTAGGGTTGTCCTCGAAACCCAAGTGCGTGGAGGGTCATCCTACAGCCATCCTCCTGGTTAAGGGGGTGGAAATGAGATGGTTTTGATGTTGAGTCGAAGGAGCCAGACCTTCTTGATAGTTCAACAACGACTAAAAACCAAAGAGTGATGTTGGAAGTGGGGGTGCAGAGCGGGGCTGCCCAAGGCTCTGGGCTGTCCCCAATGCTCTATTTCTTGATCTGAGGACTGGTCCCCAGGTGTGTTTACTTCATGAAAATGCAGCAGGCTCCCCACTTGCACTTCCAGTATGTGTGTTAAATTTCTATAAAAAGTTTACTTAAAGAACAAATAAAGAACACATTTTTGAATGGCACAGCTGGCTCACAAACACTGTCTCCGTCCACCATCACCTCCAACATACACACACACACCCATTCCCTCCTCTCTTCCATCTACAGTCTGAGCCACCAGCGGGCTCAATGGTCAATGTCACCATGCCCTGTCCCATCCTGTAGCTCGCACTGCATGACCTGGTGGGGGACGGGCAGGGTGAGGAGGAGTATTGGCACGTCCAGAATTTATTTTTAATTGACTCGCTCATTTTCCCCTAATACTCAACACAGCCCTACCCCTGTTCTCAAACGCCCAAAATGGCATCAGCCACGCCCTGATAAACCCCAGGCATGCAGATCTCTCAGGACTGGCCCACAGCATTGCGGTCGCTTCTATGGAAGCCCAGCTAAAAAACCAGACCCCAGGATGCTTTCGGAAGAGCTGGCCTGGCTGCTCCAGACCATTCCAAAATGAGTCTGCGCCACAGGTGGGGACTCCCTCCTGGAAGCCAACTCCATCTCCGGTTACAACTGACCTCACCCCCAAACTCCTCTGGGGTTATTCTTGGCTTTCAGGGACCTTAGGGGGTCTTCATTGAACTTTTCCATGGGTTAGTGTTGGAGGTCCCCTTTCTTTTGTTCACAAACAGGTTTTTGTTATCTTTGGCAAGAAGACAAACTGTCAAGCGTATAGCAGACTATACAGAAAGAAAAGTCATCCCGAATAATTTATGCTCAGTGAACCTACAGAATAGGCAACCAAACCCTGATTTCTGGCCGAGGCTCAGTGACATGTCTGAATCGGGCTCGCTCTCTCCTCCCTTGTCACAACAGCTCTTTCAAAAAGGTGTTGCCAGGTCACCAGCGCTGCCCAGAGTTCCGGGAGAGAAGGCTCAGCTCAGGGGAGGAAGGCTGATCCTAGCCCCTAGCAAGGCTCCGCCGGCTTGGATGGACAGCACGTGGGGAAGGAGGGAGCGGGCAGCAGGGGCCACAAGAGCACTGAAGAGCACTCCAGTGTCGCTGAGGGTACCACTGCCACTCCTCGGCACAACCAAGACCACCACTTCCCAGGGCGCTGTTATGGCACTGCGAGGAGAGGCCAGGTTGGTACAATGCCATCCATTCAGCCTCAGCACAGTAGCCCCCCCATCCCCAAGGGACACCTCCCAAGACCCCCTCCCTGTGGATGCCTAAAGCCACAAATACCAGAGCCATAATATCACAACAGATCTGACAACCCAGATAGTCACCAAGCGACTAGCAAAGCGGGTGGTGCGTACAGCACGGATATTGTTGGGTCTGAGAAAATTATCCTCTGGAATATGTCTCTTTGGATTTCTAACTGAAAGACCCCGTGGAGCAGCAGAGGCAGGGAAAGGTTCTCTCTAAAGCTCCCTATGAGACAGGCATGGTGGCACATGCCTATAATCCAAGTATTTGGGAGGCTAAGACAGGAGAATTGCAGGTTGGAGGCCAGCCTCAGCAACTTAGTGAGATTCTCAGCAACTTAGGGAGACCCTGTCTCAAAATGAAAAATAAAAAGGGCTGGAGGTGTAGCCCAGAGGTAGAATGCCCCTGGGTTCAATCCCTAGTATGAAAAGAAAATAAAGGAAAGAAAAGGCTAAAGTTCCCCTCTCTGCCTTGAAGGCTGGGTCCTCTAGAAGGTATTCAATTGCTGTGAATCCCTTCCCCAGTGATGCCTTCAGCCAGGGGAGAGCAATGTTCATCACGGGAAGAAAGGCTAGAGTTGACACCACACCCCAAGCCCAGAGGAACTTTGTCCCAGGCTATATCATCTGCTTCTCAGATCCATTCACCTCCCCTAAAATTCACTTACTACCCTCTAAAATTGCCTGCAGCCCTCACCTCCTGCTCCCCCATGAAGAGGGTACTGAAGCTTCTACACTTCCCAGATTGCTTGTCGTTCCTTTTTTTTTTTGCGGTACCGGGGATTGAACGCAAGGGCGTTCTACCTTTGTGCTACGCCCCCGGCCCTATTTTTTTTTTTATACTTTATTTTGAAACCAGGTCTCACGAAGTTGTGGAGGGCCTCACTAAGGAGAGAGAGAGAGACAGGGAGAGAGAGCGCGCGCGTGCATGCGCGAGCTGAGGCTGGCCTCGAACCCGGATCCTCCGGTCTCCGCCTCCCAAAGTACTGGGATTACAAGTGTGCGCCACCATGCCCGGCTTGTTGTTCCTTTGATGGCCCCCTGCAGGTAGAAAAAAAACATGATGCCTCTCCACTGGTTACTCAGTCATCATTCTATTCCAGCAGACCTGGTGATCAAACCTCCCAGGAAGAAAGAGAAAGTTCTTTCACCCCTACAACATGCTGGACCAACAGATGACTCATGTCCCCAGGGCAGGCTGGAGCAGGACAGCCGGTGATTACATCACGCCGCTCAGGACAGCACACAATTCAAAACTCAGGAACGGCTTATTTCTGGAATTTTCCATTTCATAGTCTCAGACCTCCATTGACTGCAGGTAACTGAAACCACAGGAAGTTAAATCATGGATGTACACAGGTACGATCCTGTCAAACACCTGTCTGGCTGTCTCTCTCTCTTCCTCAGGGCAGCTCTGTATTCCCACAGAACAAACAGCTTCTGTTCAAATTTCCACCCAGAGCCACTCAATCTCCAACACCTCCCCCACCCTAGAAAAAAATCCCAAAGGTGGGTGAACTCAGAAAGGTCGCTCAGAGCTCTGCTTCCGAGAACAGGGAGGCGCTGAGGTGTGCAAGGAACACCTCAGACCACAGTCACCCAACCCAAGAATCACAGAGCTGCAGCTCGGCAGCCAGGCCCGGTCCAAAGATCACACAGCGAAGCCTTCAGGAGGGGAACCAGGCTTTTTAAAAGAGTGTCTTTATTAAGGGGCAAAGGGGCGCTGGCTCCCCTGGCCTTGGCCCCAACTCCAGCAGGGCCTCCCTGTCCACAGAACTGCAGAGGGTGGCCCAAGGAGGCAGAGCAACTGCAGTCCCCAGAAAGGGCCACTATCAGTTGTCCCAACTCCTAAACACAAGGGGAAAACTCAAAAGCAGGCTCCTCTGGAGGCCAAACTCTGGAAGAGAAAAGGGAATAGGTTTCATAAAACACCATCCAAGTCCCTCCACCTTAACAAGCTGCCAAGAGGCAAGGAGGCCCTGCCAACCCGTACAGACCTCAGAAAAATGCATGCTAACCAAACTCCCGCTAAGAATTGGGCACTGCCCTCGGTCCTGCTTAAAGGACAAGAAGGCTCAGAACTTGGGTAAAACAAAATACTTCTCAGGATGTCCATACAAATAAATAAAAACAGCATTTCTCTCTCTAAATAGACCAGATACAATCATCTTTGGGCAAGCTGATTTATACATAAAACTTTTTCATGTATTTCAAAACTAATAAGTAACTTCAGAACCACAAGGCAGAGATGAGAATTTTGTTTTCTTTTTGTTATACTTTTACTGGTGCATGATAGTCTCATATCATAATGTAGTTCATAGTGATAGTGACATACATGCACACAGCACTTGGCGAGCACGAATTTCCATCCTCTGCCTCCCAGTACCAACGTTTGTATTCTTTCCACCCTTTCCATCCAGTTTGTTTTAGTGTCAAAATTCTTGGAGTTTCGCATCTTGAAATTGAGGGCTATTACTTAGAATTCCTAACCTCTAGCAACTTTAGAACATAAAAGGGAGGCAATCTAAGTTGACTAATTAAAATCGATAGTAAGAAACCACTTTCAGGGACGACAGCAAGAAAAAGGCATTATTAAACCTTTCAAATTAAAAACAACTATGGCCCCAACTGCCTTCTCCTACCACAGCTATGCAATCAGACTATGACGTCATATGTTAACCATGCCTGTCACAGGCCACCGTTCAAACTTTCCTTACATGTGATGCTACCTAGCCCAGTGTGGTGGCACACTCCTGTAATCCCAGTACTTGGGAGGCTGAGACAGACGGATCACAGGTTCAAAGCCAGTCTCAGCAACTTAGCAAGGCCCTCAACAATTTAGCAAGTCCCTGTTTCAAAATAAAAAGCAAATTAGGGCTCAGGGTGTAGCTTGGAGGTAGAATGCCCTGGTTCAATTCCCAGTACCAAAAAAGAAAAAAAAAGTGATGCTACATTTCTTCAGCACCCGCTATGTGTTAGGGCCTGAACTGGTACTTTGGTATGTTATTTAATTTACAGTGCATCCCTATGGAGTAGCTCTTATGCCCATTTTACAGATGAAGAAGTTGAGATTCAGAACTTCTGATACACAAATCCTAACTTTATTATACATCTGGAGTGTTGGGAAAGGGGACCGTCCAAATCTAAAACTGGACACTGGGGACCACTGTGTTCTTGCTGCCTGAGCCAGTGCTCTCCTCCACAACGATATTCTGCCACTGCACTGGGTCCTCAGAACAAGACATTTATATTTAATGTGTACCACTGCCTATCGTGTGCTCTGATTTGTAGAAAGCATTCATTCAACTAACCGATTCGTTCATTCACAGGAAAAGAACTTGCTGAACACCTAGTTATTTGGGGTCATGGGACTACCAGTTGACCAGAAGAGAAGAATGAGCACCGACTAGCTACAACTTTAAGAGTTAAGTCATAAATGCCAGAGGAAGGACTAGGAAATAAGATGCAGGAACTACTAAGGAGGGAGAAATTTATTCCAAGGGAAGCGTCGCTGAATGCTTCCTGAATAATTTTCAACCAGGTTGGTTTTGCAGGTTGGATAAAATGCAAACCTACATTCCAAATGCAGCATTGACATAAATGGAAGCTGGACAGCAAATGGTGATAGAGGGGGCTAGGAGGCTGGGGAAAGCTTTAAAAGCCCGGCTATGGAACAGGACCCACACACAAGGACCCACACACAAGGAAAAATCAACATTATCAGCCCTTGGGCAGGGGCGTGACATGAGATGAGTCATGCTTCAGGTGGGCTCACCCTGCCACCCCACGTAGACAGAGGCTCAGAAAGGGAAACATGAAGAAAATAGAATAGAACTGGGAAACTGTTCGAAAATTTTAAGCATGTATTTCTGAGTCTAAGAGTGGAGCCCTGCTTTAATAACTCCAACGTCTATTCCTCTTCTAATAAGAAATATTATGAAAGGCCGGTCAAACTTAAATATATTTAGTCTCTTTGACTATTTGCTGAAGGCAGAGACAACTCAAGTCATCAATCTTTGGCTTTGGGAAACAGCAGATGGTATTTTTGGCAGCAGATCCACTGTCCTAGTTATATGTTTTGCTCAGGCTAATGCTGTACTTTGTTTGCATTTCTTCAGCACCATTGGAGCAAGGGGCGAGTGATCCCAAAATGTAACAAGCAATACGGGGAGCCAGCCGGGGCTTCAGATGCTAGCATTCGGATAATCCAGATGCAAACACAAAAGAGTCTATTATGTGCTCAGTTGTCCAGGCCTGAGCACTCTATCCGAAAGTCTGGCCATTTTTCCTTTGAATTTTTAAACCCCCAAAGAAAACAAGAGAGAAAATAGCAAGGAGTGGAGTCAGATGGCAATAAGTGACTATATGCAAAGTTGGAAAATTCCTGATAGTCGTTCCAGATTTCAGGGAGGGAAAAAGTCATTCTTAAGACAAATAAAACAATCTTTCTGAAAACCGTGTTTTATTTTTCTAGACCTACCTTTTTGAGATGCTCCTTTCTGCAATAATAATAATAACAATAATAATAAAGCTATTGCAGGAGGTGAAGTGGCTCCTACCCTTTTCTGCACAGATTCAATGTCTCCAACTTTGTAGAAGCAAATCAGTAACAACAAATGGATTGACACCACACCCACTCAGGAGGATGCAGGGCGGGGAGAGCAGTGGAGGGGGAGGCCCACTCATCCCCAAGGAGTTTAATTTCATCTTCCCAATTCCACTTTATACCTTTCAACATAAACCTCTGACAGGGGAGAATCTATATCCATTCGGATGGAAACCAATTTTTCAGGTAAGTGAAAAGTAACACAGGTCCGCCTTCTCCGGTACTTTTTTCCCTTAGCCTTCTCTCCAGCCAGGTGGCCAGTCAGCCGCCCAGCACCAGCATGGCCATCCTCCCAAGAGGACTCCTCCAAAGCCCTGACGGTACCACTGCTCCCAACCCGGTGTCTCTAAACTGCATTTGGAGGCATTTGATCCAATGAAACAAAAGGGCCAGTCTCAGCAGAAAAGGGAGTTCCGGAGAGACACAGCCAAGATAAGGAAATGGACTCATCTGGGAAGTTCTAGGAAGAAAAAGGTAAAAGGAGCCACGTATGGCAATCAGGGGAAGGCTGGACATCTGAACAGAATACAATCCATTTCTGTGAATACCAGGAAGCCAGGATAAGAGCATAGGGGTGTGCTTGGGCCTTAATCTCAGCATGTTGGAGAAGGCAGAAAAAGAAAAAAAAAATACAAAGGAGGGAAATAGCTGGCACTGTCCCCACCTGGAGAAAAAGGAAGGCGAGAATGGTCAATTAAAAGGAATAAAAGCTCAGCATATATTATTTTCATAACCGAAGTTGTAAGAGACGGCTCTCAACTCCACCGTGGTGATACTGCTGTAAAAACATGTTTTCAAAAAATACGGTCTCAGTGGGAATCGAAGTCCAAGCTGGAAAACCTTCAAGGAAAACAAGGCAGAGCTTCTTCCCCGCGCAGCGCAGTTCCCTGCAGAAGCACGGTGAATAAGAACGCATTCATTTCTTAAAAAGACAAAACAAAGGCTTCGATTTTCTTAAATATGCTTATTAATACTTAGCCAGTTAAACACAGGCCTTTCCCAGCTGCCATCTGCCGACCCATAAGTATTTAGCAGGAATAAACACAGGCGTCCGTGCACACACAGAAAATATTCATTCTTACTCCCACAAGCCTAGGACACCTGTGGAATTGTCCCCAAATCTCAAATCCCACACTTGGATTAAGAGCATTTAAAAGCTCTGATCCTTGAAAACAACAAACTCCTGGGAGAAAGGCTCTCTCCCCCCAGATTCCAAATTCTTCTTTATATTTTCCAACTCTTGAGGAAGTCCCCAAGGCCAAATAAGAACGCCACCCTCTTCCATGAACCCTGGAGTGAGGACAGCTGAGGCTTTTTTGTAGCTCTGACCCTATTCCCATCAACAACCGAATCTGTATCAAATTCACATCTTCAGGCCTCTGGGTACACACTCAGATGGATTTTTGAAAGAATATAGAATTCTACCACATGTGTTTACCAATTCTGCCTGGTTTGTGTAGCCAAAGGTTCTTTATAACTGACACATAATATGCCCTCCCCAAATATAAATGGTACTGATGATAATGACCATTTACTAGCTATCCTCCATGTGCCAGATGCCCTTGCAAACATCTAATATTTATAACAACTTTAATCAAAGGAATCACTAGCTCCATTCCACAAAAAGGAAAGGCCACTCAGAGAGGTTAAATACTCTGCCCAAGGTCACAGGGAATAAATTGAAGATCTAAGGTTTATACCAGGGCTCAATTTATGTAAACCTCACTTCATCTTCAATGGATTCTTTCATCTGGCCACAAAAACAAGACCATGGGCAAACGCAACCATCTCACACCTGCTTCCTAGCACCCAGCACACCTAAAAGGCTAAGTTGCTCCCTGGAAGATATTTAGGAGGATTTTATAAAAACCACTGGTCTGCAGATGCTGCGAAGGGACTTCCAGTTTTAAAAACTAACAAGAGTCTCCCCAGAGCCAATTATTAGGGCTGATGCAGCTCATAAAACAGACCATAAAACTGTTTCTGTTATATTAGCTCTGTTTTCCTTTTCCAGAGGACTGACTGAGGGGAGACTGCGGCAGAAATTCCTTCCTGAGCCACAAGCCATGGGGGACCATCCACACCCAGGAAGGCCTCAGGACTTGGGTCCTCAACCTCTTCCCTTCCTCACCATTATCAGCTCTCAAGTTTACACAAAGGAAACATGATTAACCAGCCTCCCTCACCAGAGGATGATCTCCGATGGGTCCCTGAGCTGCTTCTCATTTACTTAAGTGATTGAAATCTCCCCTCTCCCCAGTTACCCAACCCTGCAATACCAGCCAGCAGATATAATTGCAAAGCAGGTAAACTAGTCTCACCAATCTGCCAATTCGGTGCCAGCAAACGTTGCAAATTACAGGGTGTAAATTTAGCAGGGTGGGTCTCGACACACATTCCTGCAAATTACATGTTCCCTCGCTAGTAGAAAGTGCATTAATTACTTCGGGTGCATGTATGACTTCCACTTCTCGGGGCTTTCTGCAGAGCATCAAGCAACTCAGAGTCATCGATGAAGATTAAAGCATAAATAAAATATGCTGCTGAGTAGGTGGGTCTTTTCCAAAGCTCTGGGAATTGGAATTGTTAACTTTCTCCCTGTAGATTGAGTCGCTGAGGCCCAGTGTGTGGGGCTGACAGACTAACCCAAATCCAGCCACAGATATGGGACCCATCGAGCTGAAAACCTCGACCAGGCTGGTGGCAGCAACAGCAACTTCTGCTAAAAATTCTGCTTCCCCTGAAAGAAGAGGAATAGATGCCAGCTGAAGCAAGAGAGATGCAGTAAGGACTGAGGTCTGGATCCACCGGCTAGATCCCCTAAGGATATTTCACCCTGAGTAATGATAATTGAGCACTGTTCTTGTGCCAGGTACTGAGCTAAGTCCCTCTGCAACCAGCATCTTCTTATGACTCTTCACTACACCATACAAGGTGCTAAGTTTGCAGAGGAGGAAACAAAGGCTCAGAGGGTTGAATAACTTGCCCATAAACACCTAACTAGAGAGTGGAACCCAGGTCTCTGTCTGACTCTGCAACCCACACTGTTAAACATGAGAAGCTGCGGCATCCACTGAGGGGCAGCCCGCGCAGATGCCAGACAGGGCTTTGGAGAGGGAGAAAACACCACCACACAGGCATTCAACATCTCCTTGTCCCCTCCGTCCCTACCTAGCACACAGCTGAGGGCTGTCACCAAGGCTGTCCCATTTAATTTTTGGGACAACTCTGGGAGTTGTCTCACCCCTTGAGTGCATCCATGAGAAAACCAAGGCTAAGAAAAGTCAAGATAATCCAGCCAGAAAGTAGCACAACCAAGCCAGGCATGGTGGCGCACGCTTATAATCCCAGTACTTGGGAGGCTGAGACAGGAGGATCGCAGGTTCGCGGCCAGCCTCAGCTACTTAGTGAGGCCCTCCACAACTTAGAGAAACCCTGTTTCAAAATAAAGAATAAAAATAGGGCTGGGGGTGTAGCCCAGAGGTAGAATGGCCCTGGGTTCAATCCCCGGTACTGCCAAAAAATTAAAAAAAATTAAAAAAAGAAAGCACAACCAAAATGCTAACCCATTCATATATGTCTCCTAAATTCATGGCTTTTCCCCAAAATCTGTGAGTTAACTGTAACCCTGATAACTGCGCAGCCTACACGACTTAGGGAGAAAAAAATGATTAAATAGAACCAAATTGCTGGAGCCAGACCAGAATACACAATAGGGCTACCCACGAGGTCCCTGGGCCCACATTTCCAGCAGGCTGGGAGAAGAGTAGCCATATTCAGGTAGCATCTGTGGTGGACACGCTGGTGCTGCTTTCCTGTTTAAGTCACTCAACACTCATTTCCCATTCTCCTTTCTCGGAATCACCTCTCGCAATAGCTACAGTGTAATGGGACCATAATTAAGGGTCCTACTCTCTTTAGCAAAAGAGAAGCCATGTGATCTCAGCTAAACCAACAGGATGCTCCATCCTGGGAGTGTGACCCTGTAGAATAGGGACAGAGACCCTATTCCCTTCCTCCCAAGAAACAGGATGTGGCAGGATTCTATTTGCTATAAGATGGAATCAACGTTCTCCCTTTCTCTCCAACTCTGCTCAGCTCAGCGCCCGCCCCCCGCCCCCAGGCCTCCTGACTGGAGGGGCCTAGACTCCAGCAGGAAATCAAGGCTGAGAAAACACAGATACTATGGAAGAAACGCCACACATCACGCTCACAACAGCCACATGGGTGTGTGTTCCATACTTAAACAGAAAAGGCAGATTAGAAGAGAACCTCATTGTTGCCAGAAGAGACACACCCCCCCTCTGCTAGGAGACACTACCTGGACCAGCCAAGTCTGCTAAGACCAGGCCTGGCCATCAGAACAGCGGCTTGTCAGAGCCAGGTCACCCTCCCATGCCATCTGATGTTGATAGGGCATTTCCTCTTCGCAATCATAATTTGATGGATTAATGATAGTTGGAATTCTTGAGCACGCAAGGTTATGACCTCAATCCTGACTTCAGGAAATTGCACATTCTTTGTCTTAATTGGAAAAGTGTACAGCTTTACCTAACAAAAATGTGATGGTAACCTAACAGCACATTCAGGGTTACTCTGTCCCAGAAAGCGAAAGAAGAAAGTTGGCACCATTGCGGAGGAAATGACTATTCTTTAATAATAAATTCACAAGATGCCTGTGGGTTTCTGTGGCATAAATACCACCTTGTAATTTAGGTGGTCCCTTTAATTCTTTGGTACTAGAAAGTGGGATGCACTGTGGTAGGTGTGCTGTTAGGGCTCTGGCCACACCTGAGGAAGTTATGAAACAAATAGTTTGAGAGCCCTTCCTCTGGATTTCTTACCTCCTAGTACCTTGTCTGTGTTCACTGTCCAATAGCCAGTGGGATTTCAGGGGACCCTCCCTAGTCCAAGAGTGAGTCAATGAAGAACCAATGGCATCCTGGGTGGCTGCTAAAACAAGCCAGAAAAAGTACCAGGAGGATGTTGACTGAGGGTACTAGTGAAGCCACTTGGAAAACCTCATGTCTTTCTCTCCAGGCAGGGCAGCCATGGTAACAGAGTGATGGAACTAGCTCCACGCCAGGTGGACAAGAATGGATATGGAGCTGCTGGGAGCTCTAAGTATACACTAGTAATAGCTACAAACCCGTCATCCACAGTGATGCTTATAATAACAAAAACTTGGAAACAACATAAATGCCCCTAAATTAGGGAGTGGTTAAATAAATTATGGAACGTCTGCTGGACCCAATTCAATACAGCCATTAAAACTGGTCTGGAAGAAATGGTAGAACAACCCCCTGGAAAAAGGGCAACCCACTCAAGAGACACACTGTGTGGTTTGGAAAATGAATTAGCATTAGGACAGAGCTCATGGTTGGAAGGCAACTCAAAAACTGTTTTCATGATACAGGCTGCAGAAAATACAGCTAATAAAACCTTTATTGGTCAAAAAGGCTGGAATAAAGAAGATTGAGTAACAATTAAAACAGAGATGCTTTAATGAGTAGAAAAATGTTCACCATGGGTAGAATGGAAAAAGGAAGTTAAAACAATATACATGTACACACATGGCTGAAAGAGTAACCTGCCAAAATTTTTCTGAGTGGTAGGATTACTGAGGATTTATTTTCTTCTTTCTGTTTAAATGTATTTTCTAAACAAATAATAGGAAACAGCAATAAAAGATTTTTCAGAATTTTAATGAGGGCAAGAACCATCACAGATATCCCCAACTATATATCTGTCACAGTGACTCAAATTAGGTGGAGCTTTTGGGAGAAACCGTTTCCCCCTAATTATTAAATTAAAAGATATTGCTTGGTGAAGAAACTATTCAGTAATGTCTACATGCAGATCAGTATTAAGAGAATTCCTCCACAAAATCTTTCTGTAATAAGTGCTATCCTGACTTGTGATTAGGAAGTATAATAGATATTTTATATATCAAGAACACAGACTTATACCCAACCAGTCCGACTCTGGGAAATGACCTCTTCTCCTCGGAGTCACTTTTTGCTCCCAGCTCTCTTTCTTTCTTTTTTTTTTTTTTTTTTTGCGGTATGGGGGATTGAACGCAGGGGCGTTCTACCTCCGCGCTACGCCCCCGGCCCTATTTTTTATACTTTATTTTGAAACTGGGTGTCACGAAGTTGCGGAGGCCTCACTAAGTAGAGAGAGAGAGAGAGAGAGAGAGAGAGAGACAGGGAGAGAGAGAGAGAGAGAGAGACAGGGAGGGAGAGAGAGCGAACGCTTGCGCATGTGCGCGCATGCGGGAGCTGAGGCTGGCCGCGAACCCGGATCCTCCAGTCTCCGCCTCACAAAGTACTGGAATTACAAGCGTGCGCCACCACGCCCGGCCCAGCTCTCTTTCCAACTGTAATCTGCTTCTCCAGGCAGCTTGCTGATGGAGAAGGTCCCACTGAACAGCTAGAACACGCAGCCCTCAGGTTCTGGACAAACCAGTTGTACCACTTCAACAGCCAAGACGGCCGTGAACTTCACGTGAAGGACACGGTGCCAAGGGCTCCCGGAGAATGCGACCATTCACATCCCACCTCCCAGGGTCCTTCTGCTTCACCTGGGGCTCTCTGATTCAGCCCTCCTCCGCCAGCTCTGGCCTTCATCCACTCTGCCAGGGCTGTCATAGCAAAGGGGACATCCTTCAAAGATCGTTAATGCCACCTCCCCCACTCCAACCAACCAAGGGAGTCTCTCCTTCCCCTGTGCCTTCATTCCCTGTCCCTCTCAGGATGTGCATTCGGTTTTAGGCTTGACCCACGTACTGGACTCCAAGTCAGTACGGCACACAAGACTGCAGGGGCCTGATGGGCAGCAGTATCCTGCCATTACCCTCTCTTGGACAATTCCAAGCACAGGGCTTTGCACCCAGTAGGCACCCAATCAATGTTTTATGATTGGATAAAAGCTGTGAGCTCCCTAATTCCAGGGTGCACATGGCTTCATTTTCATCATAGATCAGAGCTTCACATAGCATCAGGTATAGACTCGGTCCCCATTAACTGTGTGCTGAATGAATGACTGCAATGGGGGCTTCCATGAACAAATGCATCTGCCCAAACTACTCTCCCAGGGCTCATACCGATGATCAAATTTCAAAGTGGAGGTGACCAGGCCAAAGGATAATTCATCTCCCTAAAGACGCTAAGTGTCAGTTGAATTGCTGTATTTAATAGGGCCTGACTTGGATGGGCCATTCTGAACAAAAGCAATAACTGCTCCAGTAATGAGTCCACTTTAAATTGCTATTACTATTACCACACTGAGTCCAAAGATTCCTGGAGCCATTAGACCAAGGCCCCAATTAGATATCTGCAGCCTTTATAAACCACAGAACCCTCGAATCACATCTTTGACCTCCCCAGAACCACAGAGGGTATTTTCCAAGGGAATCCAGGATAATCCTCTTCAGAGGTTCATTGTAGGCTTGTTTGGGGGGGTTTTGTTTTTTAAATTAGCCTGCTCAGCAAGCTTTGAGTCATTTCACATAGTTGAGCACATACAAGCCTGATAAAGAACGCATGTTCTGTGGCTGAAAGGAGCCGGGCAGGGAAGGCCTTGGAGAATCAATCTAGTATTAAATGTGTGCATTCTATTTCTTAGATGTATGCAATGCACCCTAGGAGTGTTTGCAAGCGTCCAAGATGAGGGAGGAGGGAAACAGCCTTTATCTACCACAACAGATTGTAATCTCTAACAGACAAATCTCTAACAGGAACAAAAAAAAAAGCAAACACATACTGAAACTGGGTAACAAAGGAATTTGCATAAGCAAATCTCAGATCAGAGGTCTTTAACAAGGAGTTAGAAAACACCTAGTCAGCCTCCATAATTCTGTAATTCTGGATTAGAGGAAGAGGGAGGAGAAAGACAACAGCTTGGGCAGTTCCAAGTGATCCTGCTGTGTGACTGCCCTCCTCCTCCAGGGAACGCTCTCATCCTGCTCCTTGAGGTCACCCAGGTCAGTCAACTCCCTTCCGGAGAAGACCTTCAAATCTGAAAAGGCAGCACAGGTCCATGTCCTCAGCACCGTGTCTTCTCTACACATGACATCTCCAGCCATCCATCAGAGGATACACGAGGGCGGAAAGGGGTGAGGTCCAGAGTCAGACCTGAGTGAAGTCCTGGCCCCACCGCCTTGACGATGTAAATCTCAAGCAAGTGACATAACCCGTTTAAGCCTCAGTTTCCTGATCTGTAAAGTGGGAATAAGAAAAGTGTCCACCTAGTCATAAAAAGAGCTTGAGAATGACTTAAGAGCCATTCTGTGTGCCAAGCTCTGTGCATGTAGCACCTATTTTCACTTGTCCATCACCCCACGAAACAGATACCACTATCTTCATTTTAGTGAGTTCCTCATCGTCACTATCCTTATTGGACAGATGAGGAAACTAGGTACTGGTTTTCCTGAGGGTGCACGGTTAGCACCTGGAGAAGCAAGGCCCTGAACCAGAGCTGCCAAAGCTCAACAGATGTCAGTGGCAGTGCTGAGATGCTCTGAATGAGACTGGGAACACGATGCAGGGGGGCTGGCACGGTTCATGGGAATGGCTAACTGCTATTGTTTTGGTCATTATTATTTATATTTGCTGCCTTGACTCCTTTCAAAGTGCTCCTTGTCCCTGGCCCTTTCAATCAGGTAGGGAAGAACATTAATTCTTGATCTGAGAAAGAGACCTTCACCCCACAATGAAGCACAGTAGACTCTCTTTGCTGTCAGGAAAACCAGCTGATGGACAATTTCCCTCCCAGGTATGAAGGGGGCCTTGAAGTCCTGCTGAAGGCCAAACCTGGGCCAAAACAGGCTGATCCCCCCTCTCAGCCCTGCTCCTAAAACCCTCAGTTCAGACCCCTAACTAATCAGAGGCTTTCTGCCCCTGAGATGGGCACTTTGTTACCACCACCAAATTCATAATGGGAGAGAGAACTGAAAACCTTTAAATCCAGGCAGTCTTTTTTTTTTTCTTGACACAGGAAATGGTCCTGCTGGGACAAAGGAAATATTTACACACAAAATTAACTAAGGTGGTAAAATGTTCTTCTAAAGGCTGAGCAAAAGTTGGTGGAGGTAAAATTTTAAAAAAATATACTTTTAAGTCCTGGCTATGAAATGGCCTCTCCGACACCAGAAGAGGGCATAAGGTCTGAATGAAAGTCATACTTCCCCCGACATGAATCCTCTCCCTATTGATAATACACCACAGGTCTGGGATAACCCAGGACCTTTTTAGTACCTCACTCCCCAAGCGTGATACTCCCCCCATCATTACTCCAGTGAAAATCCTCTTTTCTTTGCATCTCTGGCCAGGGCCATGTAGTCAGGGCACAATTAACTGATACCAATTGGCTGATTCAAGAGTTGCAGGGAAACTCCAAGTCCTCTTTCTCCCTAATTTCCTCAGTGAATATTGCCTAATTTTCTATTATTCTGTACCTCAATTTTACTTTCAACAGAAAGGCCAGTTGACAGACAACCCGGGTTGTGTAAATGGCAGGCAGCTAGGAATTTTGAATATTTTTACTCTGAAATGCTGGGAAAACAGCATCTTTGCCTGAAAAATAAACAAATGGGGCCTCCTCTATAAAGCGAGGCCATGAAGTGTGTCATGGTCTGAATGCGGTGCTCCAAGCCAAAGCGCAGTCAGCCCTTCCCTGTGTCTTAATGGTCCTAACCACTGGGCCCCATCTGAAGGGGTTTACAAAGAGGCCATTCACTGCTAGTACCTTTTCTAACCCCAACATTTGCTCAATCTTTTCAAAAGAACACCCAGCCTCTTTTTATACAAAAAAGTGGGAGTCAGAAGACCCCGTTTATAGTTTCAATTCAGTCACTGATTAAATTGGGTAGCATTGCACCTACTTCTTAAGCCCTGGGACTTGGTTATCCATCTGTAAAATGGAAAGAAAACTATGAAAGTGTGGATTATGGATTCAAGATGATCGGTAAACATCCAGCAACTTTTTAAATACATGCAATGGAACAGATTTGAATAAATGAGAATGTATTAGACACAGGAAGAGTGGGTTTTGATTCATCTTTATATAAAAGCTCTAATTTGCAATGCAAATGTGATTTTTAACAGTTTTATTGAAATAAAATTCACATGCCATATAATTTACCCATTTAAAGTATACAACTCAATGGCTTTTAGCATATTCATCGAATGGTGCAACCATCACCACAATCTGCTTTAGAACATTTCATCACCTCCAGAGGAAACCCCACACCTATCAGTATCACTCCCCACTTCCTCCTACGCCCCACCAGTGTACTTCCTATTTCCATGGATTTGCCTATTCTGAACATTTCCCATAAATGGCATCATTTTTCATAACTGACTTCTTTCACTTAGCATGTTTTCACGGTTCACCCATATTGTAGTATTTATCAGCACGCCCTCCCTTTGTATGGCTGAATAACATTCCATTGTATGGATATACCACATTTATCCATTCACCACTGACAGAAATTTTCATTTGGGGGCTATTATGAATACTGCTGCTATGAGCCATCTGTGTACAAATTTTTGTGTGGACATAGGAATGTGTTTCTATGGGTCACTGTCAACTAAGTTTAAAGACTGTGAGCTGCAGGGTTACTGAGAAATAGCTATACCATTCTGTCATTTTTTTTTAATCAATTCATGGACTTTTGCTTTGGAAAAGGGAATAGAGAGCATCAAATCAAGGTTGCATTCTTGTTCAGGCAGCCACCTGGGAATCTGTGGCCAGACCTGCTTTTGTTGTCATCTTGACGAACCGGTCATTGCAGAGAATTTCAAATTCTGGAATATGCATCTTCAGTGTCCAAATAGATAGAGACAGGGGGTCGTTCCACACTGATGGGAGTCGCTGAACTCTCAGGACAGTTCCTTAATGGCTAAATGTCCTTCCTCAAGCGGCTCCCACCCCAAGATGTAAATTCCTGCATCACAAGGCTTCAGACAAAGGGTGCTCACAAACACAGCCATAGATCAGAAGCCTCCCTGCTACACACTCAAACCATTCAATTTATGAACTGCTCCGTGTGGGATGTGACTCCTACAACTGGCGCTATTAAAGAGCTGATGTAAAAACAGAGGCAACAGTCAAAAGCAGCTCCCTCCACCAGCAAACCGGCATTAATAATTTAACTATCCACAGCCATGTAACCAAAGAACCATGAGAGGGATGGCTGTGCGGGGGTCGTTGACCCTGGGAACATCTCTGTGATTGCCCCTTTCCTACTTCAACAACAGAGACCCTGTGGTCAGGAAGAAGCTGCCACCATCAGAGAAAGAGAATATGATAAATTTGCAAAGTCTAAGGAATAAATACAATTCCTGTATACCGCAAATGTATGGCCCTCACAAAGCCGACTAAGTATGATAAACCATTATAGGTTTTTCCTGTCTTCCCTGCCTTGGCCACAATTAATTTCTCCATGTTCGACTGTAGTAGGGAATGGAATGCACAAAGGCGGGAGATTTAGAGTCTTCATTGCTTTGTAGTGAATAAGCTTCTGCAGTATGGGGCCCTGGAGGTAAAAGAGGCAATAATGACAGGCCTCGATTTTGGTAACCGTTTGCATGCACTTTCTGTTTTGCATCGTTAAGCAAGACAAAAGTGCCAGAAGGAAACCATGACAGCGCTGGGCTAAAGCCACTCAAATCCCAATGCCAGGCGCATTCTGTAATTGAGATGCATGGCAGATCTTGCACACGCCCTAGAAGGGTATAGACCGCAACTAAAAGCGGTGCATTACCAGAGAACAGCGGGAATGGCTCTGGTCCTATTGATACAATAACCTCGAAGGTCTGAAAAGACCACGAAATCCAGTTAGAAAGTACCATGAAGGCTTCCCTAAACACTCTAAACAGAGGGTGATGGAAACTATCATTTGCTGAAGGCCTACTATATGTGGGTACTATGTTAGTTAGCACTTTACCATGCTGTTGAGGAGGGTAGAACTGAGTCCCCCAAAAAGGTATGTTCAAAGTCTAATTTCCAGTCTGGGTGTGGTGGCGTATGCCTATAATCCCAG
>PVJS01002693.1:0-82032 GCA_004027185.1 Glis glis
AAAAAAAAAAAAAAAAAAAATCCAAAACTTTCTTTATAAGTATGACCAGAGTTTAGATAGGCACTTCTATAAAATGTATTAACAAATTTCTGTAACAAGTCAACTCCTAGCAGGTTTTATTTTACTGTTTCACTGTAAGGAAACCGAGGCATAGGACATGTAGGTAACTTCAGAGGATGGACATAGTAGGTGGACAAGCTTCAATTCAACCCACACAGGCTAGCCCCAGGGCCCATGTTCCTCATCATTATGCTACATCATTATCCAATACAAAATGGAACAAACAAAAATATAATACCGCCACCTGATGAACTCATAACACGAACATGCTTCACCCTCCATTTCTGCTTTTAGAGGAGTCTCTGTCCCTTCTTCCAGCCTTTGGAAGTCATCTCTCCTGTGCTAAGAAATATATTGTCTCATGAACATCTTTTCTGGCCTCCTCATCCACAGAGGACCCTGGCAATAGGCACTGTGGCAGGGGGGCCCTTTGGGGATCCCCCATTCCTATTCTCTGCTCTCTCTGTTCTGCATTGAAGTAAGGAGAATACCCATTTGTTCCATGGGGGGGTCACAATTTGTTCTTAGTCACCTAAATTCTCCAGTCACTTGTCTGTCTTGTTAGAAGGGCCCTCCTACCTTCTGCCATAATTACCCTATTATATCCCTCTGACTTATATTTCCACCCTCATCTCTCTCAAGCACTTGTCAAAACTCCTCTTATCTAGGCATTGTGGAGCACATCTGTAATACCAGTACTTGGTGCACTGAAGACAGGAGGGCTGCAGGTTTGAGGCCAGCATCAGCAACTTAGCAAGACTCTATTTTTTTAAAAATAAAATAGGACTGGGGGTGTATCTTGCAGGTAGAATACCCTTCGGTTCAATTCTCAGTACCAAAAACAAATAAACAACAAAAATCCTCCTCTTATAAATCAATGGCTAAGTAAGTAAATAAACCAACTCATGTATATCAAATTTTTTGACAGATGCCTACACAGGTGGCTGAGAGCCTCATTGGGGCTTGGAACATGATATTCCAATAATCCCAGAACTTGGGAGGCTGAGACAGGAGGATGACAGGTTCAAAATCAGCCCCAGCAACTTAGACTCTCAGCAACCTAGAGAGATACTATTTCAAAACAAAAAATACAAGGGGTGGGGGGGGGCTGGAGGTTTAGCTCAGAGGTAGAATAAATACCCCTGGGTTCAATCATCAGTATAAAAAAATAAAATGAATAAATAAATAAATAATAAAAATTGAGTTTTCCCTGGGACTTTTGGCCTTCATTTCTGAAGGCTCCCATACCACATATATTTTAAATAAATATGTCATGCTCTTATCTTTTTAATAAGTCTTTTATTATGCAGTGTCAGTCATGAACCTTTTGATGGGTAAGGAAAAAAATTTTTTCCCCTACAGCCACATATATCCAAAATCATTTTAGGCGTAGAGAGCACCTCTCCTTGTAAATGCCTGAGCTGGATAAGGTTAAGGGACTGAAACCAATACTAACACTGAAGACTTGAAACCGGTTTTCTATGAACCAAATTTAAAGTTTTGGTTGTTTGTCTTAAACTCACCACTGCTGTACTGAATAAAATACCCAGCACAACAGCCCACCGAGCTGAAGGAAGCTCAGTGGTAGAGCACTTGCCTAGCATGCACAGGCCCCACATTTGATCATTAGTACCGCAAAATAAATAAGTAAATAAATAAATAATGTAAAAAATGGTGAATGACTTAATTCTTGAATGTTTTTATAGACTGCTGCAAAATAATGCTCTCTAAGAAATAACAAAAACAAAAAGGAGTTTAGAAATTTGATAATCTCTAAGGAAGTGGATGTGGGATTTGAGATGTGAATTGAATTATTCATGAAATATCTACCAATCCATATCTGTCTATACTGCATCTTATATTGCCTAAAGTTATGTACTTCAGTACAGGTTGCTAAACCTAGATCCCAGTTTTCATTTCCTTTCCTGTCCTGTCCTATCCTTTCCTTTTCCTTTTTTATTGAAAATAGTATTTTTATTGACCATTAGAAAAAGATGCAATACTTAAAGTACTCAAGCAGTGGGCATAAGAAAAATCAATACTCGATGCCTCTGTTCTAGTTCTTAATAGTGTCAATGTATCCTTTCTAATATGTTTATTTTCCTTAAAAAAACCAAGCAAACTATGAAATGCAGAAAAAAATCAATGAGGTAAAAAAGTATGCTAATAATTAGGGAAAATAAATTAGTTATGTCATATCAAGGAGGTAAAATTACTGGTACAGCAAGGTTAAAGAAGTTTAAGTCTTTAATGGAGCACAGCAATGGTACTTAACCTTCAAATGGAAAAGGCAGAAATACTTCAGCTGACACACATTGCTATGGATACATACAAGTAATTTTGTTCTGGGAGGGAAAGGGAACACATTTGGGGAACTTTGTTACTGACTCACAGAGCAACTTTATAAGATCCAGTTCAATGACATGGCTTCCCTTCCACAGTGACAAAATAAATTATAAGTGAAACAAGTTATCACGTACATGGTATAAAACAAATATACCTACATATATGTATGTATGTATGTATGGATACATATAGATAATGTGATAAATCCTTAAAAAAGTTTAAAAATAGCTTCCTAAAAACATGCTTAAATGTGATTTTTACTCAAAATTCACCCTATAAAGACCCAGTAAATTAAAAATGAACAAACATATTTTAAAATATTTTCTCTTTATGTAAGATTTTATGTGGCTGAAAATTTACTGGGTACTAAATTATAGTTAGGCATAAGAAGCTCTGGTATGCTAATGCACAGTAGGGCAACTATTGATAACAATAATATATATTTCATAAAGCTATGTTTTCACCATAATGAAATGACCAATGCATGAGGGCATAAATATATTTTCTTTCATTTAAACATTACACACTGTATACATGTATCAAAACATCACACAGTGCCCCCTAAATATATATATATATATATAATTATATATATTCTACATATTTTATGTATAAGTTAAAATACATTTAAAGTAAAAATAAAACTCCTGACTTGATCTTGAAATAAATTATTTAAAACATCAGTAAATAGAATAGTCCCTTTTAAATACATTTTTAGAATTTTTATAGCTGCAGCTACCTTTCATTTTTCTCAGTTAGTAAATCTTGCCCTGTGAATTGGCAGAATGAAAACATAGTCACATGTTGGGAAGGAAAACATTTCATCACTCCATGTGCTATGTTCTGAGAGGAATCATATCTACTGGAGTGATAAAGTGTGCTTTGTATAATAATCATGCTTAATAATAAAATATCATGAAGGGCCTGCTATTTTCCTATACTGTTTATGTACATAAAATGACTCTGGGGTTATAATTAAGTGATGATTTAAGGGTATAAATATAAAGAGAGCAAGTCTCAGGTGTAATAATTTAATAATGTAGAATTTTACTAGCTAGTTCATCCTGGGATGAAAATGATTCAATGAAAAGGAAATATGTAAAATAATGTTATTTAAAAATAACAGGAGAAGAACCATACATTAGCTTTTTACTTAATCATTCACAACAATTTTCTGGAATAGGTATTTCGATATGCTCACATTTAGAAATGGTTTACAATTTTTCTGCCAGCTTGCTCTCCTGGCCATGAACCATGGCTTACTACCCTGAACTATACTGCTATGTAAAATTGTGCCTGGGCTCAGTTTCTAAGAACAAAAATATACAAGCATTTTTTTAAACAAAATCTTAATGGGTAAATAACTTTAAAATTGACTGATTAAAAATAAGCTTCATTTCTGTCCAAATTGCAATATTTTGAGATGTTTGGGCCAAAGTTGAAATATTGTTTCATAATTGCCATATAATTTATAAAAGGAGAATTGATTTCAAGTCATATTTCCTATATGGAGAAAGAGAAAAAAAAAGAGAGTTCCCTGATTCTGAATATGGGGCTGTGATACAGCTTGTAGTACAAATATAAACTACATTATATGGTAGCAACACTACCATTAAGAATAACATTGTATTACAAATCACACTTATGATACAACTAGAGCCAAACAATGTAAAATTTATGCCTGATAGTAGAAAACTACAGTAAAGACATTTGATTGAAAAATTAGCTCTTTGGGCCTATCACCTGTAGATCAATCATTTATCAGTTTTGCAAAGATAATGACTATGTATGTACTGAAAAATACTCTGACATCCAAGCTGACATCTTCCATTTACAAACTGATGTACCAAGAGGAAGCAAAAGACGAATTTACACAGGAGAAGCAAATGGGTTCATTGGAATCAAGAGGTTAGTAAAACGTAGTGACATTTCCAAAAGCTGTATTTGCAAGAAAAGCAGAGGATTCCATGCGAAAGGCACGTTGAATCAGTGATTGCAAAGGCAAAATGCTGGCAAAAATAAAACACTTATAAAAAGCTGAAATTTAGGCTGGAATGATAAAAAAGATAGGCATCCACATCAAGGAGTTGGCAGCAATGTCAAGTGAGAAACAGAGCTGAGCCTTCATTTGTCTGCTACAGATCTCAGGCATACTAGCTGGAGAAAAATCCCAGTACTAATGTGTCATACTACACAAATGGAGTTGCTGAAACTAGGAAGTGAAAATGGAGAAGTTTAAGAGAGCACTGTACGTATGGTGGCCAAACATGCGTGGTCAGCTCTGGCTTAAGTGGACAGGGATTCCTATCTGGAGATACTATATATGGAAAGAGAAATTGCTTTAGGTTTGTCCTTTATAGTATAAAAAATATAGAAAATTTAAAAACATTTGCAACAAATGGAGAAAGGACATAAACAAGATAATAAAGAAAGGGAATAAAGTCATTGGATTAAGGGGATTAATTTGCCTTGCTTTTTAAAAATTAATTTTACATTATATATATATATATATATATATATATATATAGTTTTTTGGTACTGGAAATAGAAACCAGGGGCATTCTACCTCTGAGCTATATCCCAAACCATTTTAAATTTTGAAAGAAGGTCTTGCTAAGTTGCTGAGGGTCTCACTAAATTGCTGAGGCTGTCCTCAAACTTGTGATCCTCCTATCTCAGCCTCCCAAGTACTGGGATTACAGACATGCACCAATGTACCAAGTTAATAATACATAATTCTGTGGTGCTATAAATTGAAATTGACCCAAATAACATTGGCTGTAAGGGCTCATGTTTTTTTGCCCTGGGAAATCTCTAAAATATATACTATGGGATCAATCCTATTTCCTAGATACAATAATAAAATATGGAACAAAAACCAATTATTGTCATCCAAAGATAATGATCATTAGGTTTTACTGGCACTAAAAATCACTGTATCACAAATGTCTTTTAAACATACATCAATACCAATGAGTAAGCAACTTTTTACTTCTTTCTCTAGTACTCTGTTTTTCTTGATTCAGATCTTGGATTCATAATCTCCTTTTAAGGGTTACCTCTAGTGCTTATCTCTTATTCATCCATACCTAATTCTTTTCATAGAAAGACATCTTGTAATTGGAATATTTTACCTTCTTTAATTACTTTTTATACCTTAATAAATGTTTTATCTACTGCAAAGGGACAATCAGTATAATATTTAGATAAATGTCATAAAATATTTGTAACCAAAGAGCCTCTACTTTCAGTGAAATGGTGATGTAAACCTATAATAGTAAAAATGCTAACCAGTTTTCATTTTTTCACATGGAATAGAATAAGTTTTCAGTTTTTACACAACATAGATTGGATGGAAATTCTGAGCTTGTATAAAGTTAATTCCAAATTAAATAAAGTTAATTACAAATAAAAGCATATCTATTACTTTTTCTAAAAAATAAAAAATAAGACCAATGAAAATTTTTTAGAAACTTGCTACAGAGGAACTACTATATGAATTAGAGGTGTCTTGAAAGGATAGAATAAAAATAAGAGTATTATGCTAATGTTAAATATTGTTAACAAGAAAAACACTATTATTATTATTTGTGTGTGTGTGATACTGGGAATTGAATTCAGGGGTATTGTACCTCTGAGCTACACACCCGCAGCCCTATTATATTTTTTGGTTTGAAACATAGTATCACTAGGTTGCAGATGGTCTTTCTAAGTTGCTGATGCTGGCCGTGCACCTGTAATCCTCCTGACTCATCCTCCCAAGTACTAGGATTACTGGAGTGCACCACCATACCCAGCTACTGATGTAAATTTGAAGGGACTATTTTACTTCAATCTGAAAATGTTTTTAGGGCACTATTTCACATTTTAAGCAGTTATTTTCCTAAACATCAATATTGAAATGCATAATAACATGTTCTGTCTCAAGTATGAAATCAGAAAGCCATATAAAATGCATAAACTACATAATTGTAGAGGGCTTGTTTTTCTAATACAGAGCAAGCTGAGTGACTTTAAAGAGTTTAAATAGTTATTACCATCTGACTGTGATGTGTCTTCCTTCCACGTTCCCAAGAATTTCTTGTATTATAATAATGGATTCTAAAGGAATAAATTGCATAGACGCAATCAGTTACTGAAGAGCGTAGGTGGCTCCCACAGCATGGCAAGATCACACGGTGGCAAAGTTTCTTGACAACAACATTGTCCTTAAAGTCCATGAGACTCAGGCATCTTTTGCATGCATGTGCTCCACCCACATGTTTAAGGGGATGTCAGGAATTCCAAACAATTGCTTAGAGTAAGCTACAAGTAAGCTGCATCTGATTCACTATTGAAGGTAAAAATGTGGTGTTAACTAAGGCACTTTAAATAAGGCATTTTAGAAGGGAAAAAAGCAATCCCCCCAAAATGCAAAAGGTACAGTGTCACTGCTGGATTTAAGACTGTCTGTGGCCAGTGCGCCCCTTAGTGATGGGATACAATTGGACTTTATTAGAATTAAAAAGTTTATGCATTAATGAAAACCATCTATAAAATGAAAAGACAACCCACAGAATGAAAGAAAATATTTACAAATCACATATATGATATAGGATTATATAATTGTCTATGAGATAAGAACTTTTACAACTTACCATTAAAAATGGAAAAAATTAAAAATTGAACCAAGTATTTGAACAGATACTTCTCAAAAGAAAATAGATGACCAATAAACATATATAAAGATGTTCAACACAGATATGTACAGTATAGATGTATAGAGCATATGTATAGATGACCAATGAGTATATGTAAAGATGTTCAACACAAATGTTCAACACAAACCAAAGAGTATGGCAGTTTTTTTAAACACTAAGCATTGATTTGTCATACAACCCAGGAATTCTACTCCTAGATATATACCTAAAAGAAATGAAAACATTTGTCCACACAAAAACATACACAAAAATGAACAAAACCTTGACCACAGTAGCATTATTCTCCATAACCAAAAAAAATGGAAACAACACAAATATCTAATACCTTATAAATGGATAAACAAAATGCAATGTATTCATTAATTTGGCCATAAACATAAAGTACCGATATGTGCTACAAAATGGATGAACCTTTAAATCGTGCTAAGTAAAAGAAGTCAGTCACAAAAGATCATATATTGTGTGATTCTATTCATATACACTCTATAGACTAGGCAAATCCATGAATACATAAAGTGGACTAATGGCTTCCAGAAAATAGGGGAATGGAGAATGAAGAGTGATTGATAGAGAAGACAAGATTTTTCTTTTTCCTTGGGGGGTAAAGAAAATGTTTAACAATTGATAGAGATGATGATGGCACAACTCTGGACAAACTAAAAGCTGTGAGCTTTTATAAATGGCGGATCCTTCAGCTTTGCCGGACTGCAAGGATCATACAGAGAAGGGTCTGATTATGATAATGAACTGAGGTCATATCATTGATGATCCTGAAAACCAAGAAGAGATATGTGGACTTAATATGGAGACAAGGAAGAATAATTTAAGTAGTGCATTTGATGGTTTCAATCCAATTTGGGAGTTATACTAGTACTTGGGATAAATTCCAATTACGACCCTGAAGGGTCATGTTGTTTGGTGAGGCAGAAAAGTAAACCTATACTCAGCATGTGATGTAATTCACCAGAACAAGTTTTAATATTTTTCTTTTAAAGGAATACAATAGCCGGGCATGGTGGCGCATGCTTGTAATCCCAGTACTTGGGAAGCAGAGACCAGAGGATCCGGGTTCGCGGCCAGCCTCAGCTACTTAGTGAGGCTCTCCGCAACCTCGTGAGACCCGGTTTCAAAATAAAGTATAAAAAATAGGGCTGGGGATGTAGCTCAGAGCTAGAACGCCCCTGGGTTCAATCCCCGGTACCACAATGAAAAAAAAAAGGAATACAACAAAGTCCAGAATCAAAAAATATAAAATTCATAATGTCTGTCATCTAATTTGAAATTACCAGGCATACAAAGAAGAACAAACATATGACCCATAATCAGGAGAAAATCAAACAATTGAATGAACGAATTTAGACAAGAAAGAGGATGGGATTATCAGTGCAGAACTTTAAAGCAGCTATTTTAAATGTATTTCATATACTCAAGATTGTTGAGGAAAACACATGTGTTGTGGAGATATAGAAGAAAGTATAAAAAGAAACGCAAATGGATCTTTGAATGATGAAACATAAAATATCTGAAATGAAAAACTATAAGAATAACAGCAGAAAATACACTGCAAAAGAAAAACACCCACTGACCTTGAAAATATAGAATAGATATAATCCAAATGAAGTACAGAGAGAAAAAGACTGAAGAAAGATCAGCAGAGCATTAATGAGTTGTAGAAAACCTGATTATGAGTCACACAGGAGTAACAGAATCCAGAAAAGATAGGAGGCACAAAACACATTTGGAGATATCATGGCTAAATTTTTTTTTAAATGTGAAGAAAATTATCATCTCCAAATCAACTAGACTCAATAAACTTAAAGTAGAATAAAAGAAATCACACCAAGTCATAACATAACCAAATTGCTGAGTAATAATGATGAAGAGAAAAGCTTAAAGCAGCCAAAGAGAAAAGACACATTGGGTATAGTAGAATAAAGAATGACAGCAGACTTTGTAACAGAAAGTATGAAAATGAGAAGACAAAGAAGCAACATCTTTAAATTACAGAAAATCACCTAAAGAACAAAAAGAAGTTAACCTAGAATTCCAGTTCTAGTGAAAATATCTTTTAACTACTCCAATAAAAAAATACTTCTATTTCTAGATAACAAAAATCTAAGAGAATTCATTACCAGCAGATGTGCAATATAAAAACTATTAAAGGATGGTTATCAAGCAAAAGGAAAATGTTAAGACAGAAATTTGGATATATACAGAAGCATAGAAATGGTATGTGGGTAAACAGAAAATAACCTTTTTATTTTAATTTCTTTAGAAGATAACTAACTCTCTAAAATAAAACATAGTTCAGATGTACCATGGACTTCATAACATATGTAAAAATAAAAAGTGTTACTACCCTAGCACAAAGGATAGGAGGGAGGGATGGAGGTACACCATTGCAAGTTTCTTATATGATAAGTGAAGTGGCAGAATGTTACTGAAAGTAGTCTGTAATAATTTAAAGATGAATATTGTAAGCCATGAGTAACCATGAAAAAAAAAGAAAAATTATAGCTAACAAGTCAACAGTAGAGATAAAATGAAATACGAAAATATTCATATAATCCAAATTAAGGCAGGAAAAAGGTAAAAGGAAACAAGGTATCTGGACATCTAGAAACAATAGAGTATATTAGGAGATTTTTTACCTAATCACATCCATAGTTACATTAAATATAAATGTCTTTTGTAAAGTAGAACTATATAAATAAAATGTATAGATAAAAGTATTCCAATTAAAAGGCAGACATGAGCAGATTATATAAAAACATAAAAGCACAATGTCCCAACTATATGTTGTCTAAAACAAACCCATAGATCTCATCATATTAATGGCAATGGTGAAAGACTGCACACTTTCTCCCACAGATCAGCGACAACACAGGTTGTCTCCTCTCTATTTCTGTTCAGGTCAGTACTGGAGGTTCAGGATGGAAACAAGGAGTAAAACTGTCTTACCTAAACAATCTGCAAACTAGCTCATAGAACTAATAAGTAATTTTTAATGTCACAGAATACAGTACCAATATATCTCAACCATATCTCTGTGTTAACAATAAAGAGTTTGATAATATAATTTATAAGAGGCCATTAAATAGCGTTAAATTACATAAAATAAGTGGGAATAAATGGAATAAAATTTGTGCAAGATCTTTGTACCAAAAAACTGCAAAACATCACTAAATGAAGACATGAATGAAAAGAGACAGAAGAAGCCGGGCGTGGTGGCACACGCTTGTAATCCCAGTACTTTGGGAGGCGGAGACCGGAGGATCCGGGTTCACAGCCAGCGTCAGCTCTCTCTCTCTCTCTCTCCCTGTCTCTCTCTCTCTCTCTCTCTGTCTGTCTCTCTCTCTCTCTCTCCTTAGTGAGGCCCTCTGCAACTTCGTGAGACCCGGTTTCAAAATAAAGTATAAAAAATAGGGCCGGGGGTGTAGCGCGGAGGTAGAACGCCCCTGGGTTCAATCCCCGGTACCGCAAAAAAAAAAAAAAAAAAAGAGAGACAGAAGAAAGGAGACTCTATATTGCTAAGGGGTCCGTTCTAGCCACATTGATTTATATTTTCAATGCAACTCCAATCAAAGTTCCAACAAGTTTTTGAAGTAAAAAAAAGCACATTTTAAAATATATGATAATATATGAGAACTACAGTAACCACAACAATTTTCAAAAGAAAAATGAAGTGGGAAACTCTATCATATTTTATGTCAAGACTTATTGTAAAGCTATAGCAGTTAAGATAACATGTAATGTTGGCATAAATATGAAGAACACTATGAATAAATACACTCGTTCCTACATGGCCCATTGATTTTTGGTAAATGGCCACAGATAATTCAGTGAGAAAAGTATATACTTTTCAACAATTTGATACCCATATGTAAAAAAATTACTCTTCCCTCATACCATTGACAAATAGTAACTTGATTTAGAAATCTTTAAATAACAAAATTATATATGCATATATAACTTTATATATAAATATATTTAAAACTTCTAAATGAAGATATAGGAGAAAATATTTGTGGATTAAACAAAGATTTCTTTTATAAGATGCAAAACCCCCAAATAAAATTAAAAAATTGATAAGCTCTATTTAATCAAAAATTTAATACATGTGCTCTTCAAAACCCCTATGAAGAAAATTAAAAAGGAAGTCATAAACTGGAGGAAAAGTATTTGCAGAACATATATCTGAAAAAGCTCACCAAAACAGAGAAAGAACTCAGTAATAAGTAGACAAATGACTATAGTTTTTAAATGGACAAAATATTTTAACAGATACTTTAGAAAAGACTATATCCCAATAACCAGTTAGTACACGAAAAATTCCAATGTAAATTAAAAATTATAATGAGATACCATTACTATGGTGGCTAAAATAAAAAAGACTAGCAACACAAAATTTTGGTGAAAATGAAAGTCTTATCTATTGCTCATGAAAATGAAAATGTGATAACTTTAGGAAAAAATGGGTAATTTCTTAAAAGTAAAAATACACAGAATGACACAGAAATCCAAGTATTTCCAAGTATTTACCCAAGAGAAATAAAAACACATGTCCACATAAACACTTGTACCCACATATTCATAGCCTCTGTATTCAAAATAACAAAAATTGGATTATCATTTAAAAGTGCATCCATTCATGTGAACAAATAAATCAAATATATACATTCTATGAAATGCCTCTCAGTATTCACCAGGTAATTTTTATGGAAGATCACAGTAAATTGGAGCAATGTATCAGATGGCTTGGAATGGGGAGGAGCAGGATAGAAAGGGTGAGAAGATTTAATAGTTGTAAGTCCCAAGTTAAAGGAGGAACAGGAGATCGAGAACATTCATACAATGTTTGCATACTCATAGCTGAGTCCTTTCTTTCTTTTTTCTTTCTCTTTCTTTCTTTCTTTCTTTCTTTCTTTCTTTCTTTCTTTCTTTCTTCCTTCCTTCCTTCCTTCCTTCCTTCCTTCCTTCCTTCCTTCTTTCTTTCTTTCTTTTTCTTCCTTCCTTCCTTCCTTCCTTTCCTTCCTTTTCCTCCTTTCCCTCCTTTCCTTCCTTCCTTCATTCCTTCCTTTGTTCCTTCCGTCTCTCTCTCTCTCTCTCTCTTTCTTTCCTATATTTTTTTTTGTGTGTGTGGTACTGGGGATTGAACCTATGGGCATTTTATCTCTGAGCTGCACCCCCAGCCCTATTTTTTTTTAAATAGGGTCTCACTAAGTTGCAGAGGGCCTCATTAAACTGCAGAAGACCTCACTAAGTTGCTTAGGCTGACCTCAAACTGTGATCCTCCTGTCTCAGCCTCTCAAGTACTGGGATTACAAGTGTACACCACTATACCTGGCTCACAAATAGGATTTCTTCATGGAAAATGAGGGATGTTTCACCAAAGTAGTTTACAGTGACAATGTATTACAACCTTAATGATAAAATTAGAATAATGAAGTACCTGGGCAGTTATTAAGTTTACTATGCAAATTGTGATCTAAAATATCTGGATTTCAAAAAATATAACAATGGTTTTAAAAGTGAAAAATCTTTTATAGATCATTTTTTCTCACACCTCTGGTGAGTAGTAATATTCTACCTTGTAAAAATTTGAGAGATGATATTTTCCTTAAACCTTCATTTCAGATTCTTTGTAACTACTGAAAAGAAAATGTTATCTTGATTTTTAAGCTAACATTACATCTGAGGATATTCGTTATAAGATTAGAAGATTTTTATTCCCTTTATAAACCAATTATTTGCTGTTCAATAAGATTTATTTTAGGACTTTATAATTTTAAATTCACTCTTTCTTTTAAAATTTACTTTAACATACAGGTAGATCACGTGATATACAGTATCTAGCGATGTACATGTATACTTCATTTTAAATTTAAAAACAAGCTATGCAGTGGTACTAGAAGAACTAAATAAAAGTGATTTTCTACTTCTATTTCACACAATGTCAAGAATGGAATTCACAACTGGAATCAGGTACTTCTTAAGTGAAATCTCTTAAAATTTATTGTCATTAAAATATATCATCTGCACAGGATATTAAAATGTGAGAATAATGACTTAAATTCAACTTTATTCCTCTTTTAGAATAACTGAACACTTTATGAGCAACTGACTTTTTTATTTTGAATATAACTCTTATGTCACATTCAGAGTATCTCCCATGTCTTCCCACAGAGAGAAAATCAATGAAAATAGCATGAGGAGCCCCAGTAAGCCTGTTTTTGATGAATTATGTCCTTAAAGATATACTCTGTATGTGGTTCAAAATGTATTGATTAGTAACAACTGTTTCTGTAATATCAATAATGCACTATTCTCTTGAACTTCCCCTGAAGTGACAGGGCTTAATCGAGAGAGCCCTAGACAATAAATTGACTACCAAGAAGGAGGCAGAATAATGAAGCTGGCTCAAACTTCCAAAATAAATAATAATTTCAAACTTGAGCAAAACATATCGATGTCTCTGTTTGCACTGTCTTTTTTTTATTTGTATCTTTCATAATAAGCTGCTTCCTGACGGGATTATTATATCAACAAGTTAAAGCTCCTATAGGGCCCTTTGACATTTACCTTTCTGTATGTTATAGAATATCAAGAAATTAAAAGTGAATAGAAAGCATTTTGAAAGACCACTTTCACTATTTTGAAATCAGCTTTCATTCTGTTGTAAAATATTAACTTTTAATAAACTCTTCCTATTAGGTTTAATCCACTTTTTTCTTGCTGTTTGTTTCATTGCCAATTAAATTATAGAGGAACTCCAATATGTTTTAAAGACTTATTCTAGAGGAAGAATACTCCTGTATGAATACTGTATGTTAGATTCCTAATATGTTATCCATCCACAATATTTTCTAGAATATTTTAAGCTGAATCTTTTGAACAGTCTGTCTTACGCATTTAGAACCCCACTTTAACAACCTATAATTTGCATTACCATATCTATAAATTTCAATCGCCAGTACAATTATGTGATCATACATAATTTCAGCACCAGTATTACCTATCTGTTCTCTCAACTAGCTCACAGCTTATTATTATAGAAATTTTGCCATATTTGCTTAGAATCCTATCTCCTCCCTTGTCAGTCCAAAAATTATTAAAAGAAAATGACAAATTTTGACGAAATTCAGTTTAGCAGCCTGAATTTCCCAATACCTCATAAATCATTTGTTCATTCCTTGGTTTTAAACTCCTAACTGCCCTATCTACAGTATGTCAACACCAGAACAAATCGGTTAAAAACATGCAATGAACAGGTTAATGGTCCAGGGCTTTCTAGATAATCCAAACTGAATGGAGGTTTCATACATCAATGATCAGAATACTCACTTTGGCATTTGACAGAATTCAGTCTCGGCTCTGTCACTTAATAGCTTTAATATATTTTCTTACCAAGTCAACCTTTCTCAGTATCTTTTTAACAATACTCAAATTGGGAATGATAGTGAATGATTAAATGAGATAGATCATACACAGTATCCAGAAGGTAAAGAAAAGTGTTCCGTGGAAACTCGCTGCCTTTCCCCTTTCCTTCATAATATAAGAACAGTAGTTTCTACCAATGCCATTTCTGACTGCTATTGTTGGGAATGCCTCCAATTCTATTATCTCTTTTACTTCATTCTCTTCATGTGACAACCTTTTATTAATATAAAATGTTAAACCCATAACTTTTAGACTTTAGAGCTTTCCATTACTATTGTTTTTAAAATTGCATGAATACATACTATAAGAATAAACTAATTACACCCCTACAATCACAATGCTTTTCACATAAGCACCAATGTTACCTATATTCTAGGCAAGCAACGAGATATTATTTAATTTAATTTTAATTTCAAAAGACTGAAGTTATGCTCACATGGTTGGTTTCCTATTGGGCACGACATCTCAAAAAGTGATTCATTTAAATAATAATCCAATTATTAAACTTTGAAATACTAGGTCTTTTAAATATGTTTCCATGGGATTTAATGTTTTATAAACCTTTGCCAAATGTTATTCAAATATCTTTTTATCATATTTGAAATATTGCCAGATTAAGACCTCTGCTCAGCAGGCATCATATGGGGATGTTAGAACTTTCATCATTTCTAAGACTGATTATTGTAATTCATAATCATCTATCCTCCTAGCCAACTATGCCATAAAACAGAGCTGAAAATGGATGCAGAAAAGAAACCTCCACCTCCTGGCTCAACCTAGATTCACGTGCTGCCTCTTTCCTTTACTTGCTTTCTATGACTAATACTTATAGAAGGGAAAAAAATCCTGCATTTTTAAATAATATGAGTTCCCTTTAGTGCAATTTTAAATTAAGTATTATTTAGCCCCTACATTGATCCAAGTTGTGCTTCATGGGAGGGAAGTATTGGTAGATAAGTTTGCCTGTTCACTATCCAGAGATTGAACAGAGAATAATTTGGGGACTAGATTAAGATGAATATGCCAGTCTTATGTAGAGCAAGGGGCACCCTAAATGTATTTCAAAATGTGTAATGCCACAGAAGCAGGAAGCCTTTTTTGAGTGACTTGAGCTTAAAATATAATGCATCAATAAAAATATAAAAATAAAGATGCTTATCAATAGAAAAAATACTAGTATATGAGAGGCATGGATAACAGATTAATAATAGTAATTCCATCAGAATTTACTTATTAAATGCTTTATATGTGACAAATAATGTCAACCTGGTTTCATATACATTATTTCTATTCATGTTCACAATCCCATTTTGGAAGTTATTATTTATACTCCCATTTTACAGACAAATATGTTACTTATATCCCCATTTTACCTGAGGTGCAGCAATCTTAGTTAACATGAACACCTGCTAGAAAGTACCAAAGTGGCAGAGCCACATTTCACACCCAGGAGCTTCTAATCACTGTGCCGGAAGAATCTCCCACACAATTCTTCAGACTTGGAACCTTCCTGCTTGGCTAAACGTGGGCTGATGAGGGACTTGATTCTCCTAACAAATTCAGGCATCACTAAAAGACTAATGGGAGTAGCTCGTTAAGCTGAAGATTGTGCTGTTTCTTCTCAACCATGCAACACAGATGATATATATGCAGTAAGGTCAAGACAGCACTGTTAATGACAGATCCCTGCTCTGCTTGCTGCTCCACACCATTTACATACAGTACTCCCCCCCCCCTTTATTCTCTTTGGGGGGGGTTGTTCTTTGAGTCTTATGCTAACTAAGCATGCTTCCCTTTACTGCTTCTCTCACCATAAACTACCACAGGCATCTTCATTGAAGTTTTGGAAACTGGCTCTCCCCATCTGAACCACTGCCATTACTGGATGGCATGATTTGGTCCCTTGGTTTCTTGATAGCCGAATTTTGGTGAACTTCTCCTTCATTTCACCTTAGCCATTCACTTTCAGTGTCACGAATCAGGATGTCAGTACCAACTCCACTTGAAATACTAAGGCATCTTGTCTCACCCCAAGCTTTTTCTCCACATAGCCTATTCAGTTGTTTTCACTAAATCAATTCTTTGACTCTACTAGGAACATTATACTAGGTACTTTCTATGTTTGTGTAGTTTCCTTTCCTAGTTAGTATCCAAGTTCTCCCATATCACACACTCTCCTGTCACTATCTTGATGTCTCATTTCCATTCATTCCTTACCCATCTATTTGGAAAATTCCCATCTTAGAATAATACAATTATCTGAGGTTTATTATTGGAAAGCTTCTGAGAAAATCATGCATCCCTCTAAAAATTTACTATAAGCCAGGTATGGTGGCTTATGTCTGTGATCCTAGTACTTGGAAGGCTGAGAAAGGAGGATCGCAGGTTAATGGCCAGCTTCATCAACTTAGGGAGGCCCTTTGTAACTTAGTGAGACCCTGTTTCAAAATAAAAATAAAGAAATAAATAAAATAGGGTGTGGGTGTAGTTCAGAGATAGAATGCTCCTGGGCTCAATCCCCAGTCTTTCTAATAACTTCTCAGCAATGCTGGGCCATTCCAATGCTTTTCTTTAGTTGTTATTATTTTCCATTAACTGCAATAACTATTTCAAACATCTTTACTCAGTTCAACCCTTTGAGCCCATCTTTTACCATTACTTTTAACATACTGCACAACAAATACTTCAATCTGCCACCAAACCAGTAGTCTTCAGTATTAGTATGCATCCTTTCCTTCTTTTCCAATACAATAGCAGAGATATTCCTTTTCTTTTTAGTATCATGCTCTCAGATTGCTGGAGCTGGGTGTGATGGTGCATGACTGTAATCCCAGTACTTGGGAGGTTGAGACAGGAGGATCACGGTTTCAAAGCCAGCCTCAGCAATTTAGTGCAGCCCTCAGAAACTTAGCAAAACCCTGTTTCAAAATATAAGAAATAAAGGCCGGTGTGGTGGCGCACGCTTGTAATCCCAGTACTTTGGGAGGCGGAGACCGGAGGATCGGGGTTCGCGGCCAGCCTCAGCTCTCTCTCTCTCTCTCCCCCTGTCTCTCTCTCTCTACCTAGTGAGGCCCTCCGCAACTTCGTGAGACCTGGTTTCAAAATAAAGGATAAAAAAATAGGGCCGGGGGTGTAGCACGGAGGTAGAACACCCCTGGGTTCAATTCCCGGTACCGCAAAAAAAAAAAAAAAAAAAAAAAATATATATATATATATATATATAAAAGAAATAAAATATGGCTAGGGGTGTTACTCAGAGGTAGAATGGCCCTAGGTTCAATCCCTAGTACAACAAATAAATGAATAAATAAATAAATAAATAAATAAATAAATTGGATTGCTGGGTCTCACCTCTGCCTATTTTCTCAGGAATTTTACACTATCATTTAAAAATGACCTGTTAATTTTACATCTTTCCCCATTTGCATCCTTTTTTTTTTTTGTGGTACCGGGGATTGAACCCAGGGGCATTCTACCTCTGCGCTACACCCCCGGCCCTATTTTTTTATACTTTATTTTGAAACCAGGTCTCAGGAAGTTGCGGAGGGTCTCACTAAGTACAGAGAGAGAGAGAGAGAGAGACAGGGAGAGAGAGAGAGAGAGAGAGAGAGCTGAGGCTGGCCGCGAACCCCGATCCTCCGGTCTCCGCCTCCCAAAGTACTGGGATTGCAAGTGTGCACCACCACGCCCGGCTTTGCATTCCTTTTTATCTCTTTAATTTCCCAGCTAAATGTGGAAAGAGTTTTCTTCATTTGTTGATCCTTTTTCTATCATTTATAGAACAACCTTCTTCAATAGGGATTTTGCTACTCTTCTATCCAAACTCTGTTGCAAAGGCCACCAATGATGTTATGGTGTTTAATTCAAGGGATACTTCATAATTTCCATCTTAGTGAGCTTTCAACATATTGTTGAAATAGTGTTTTCTTCCCTTGGTTTCTATGATGCTTCTAGTCACCATGTTTTTCTCCTCCCTACTAATTGGTGTAGTCTTTCTCAACCTCTTTTGCAGTTGCTCCTTAATTATCCAATCGCTAAAGTCTTTCCTGGTGCTTTCTGTTCAGGACCTTTCTTCTTCTCTCTCCCCATGTTTTCTCCTCAAGCAATCTCATCTACCATAGTGGCTTCAATTGCCATCTAAAAGCCAGTGCCTCCATTGGCCATTCTCATCTCTATCTTTAGCCCCTACAGCCCTTTCTCTTTCTGAACCAGCAGTAGAATCCCTGTGATAGTCAATCTAGTTTGTCGACTTGACCTGATCATGACACACCCAAGATCATGTGACTTTGGGTGTGTAACAGCAGATTAAACAGAAAGCCCTGCCCTGAATGTAGGCAGTAGGATTCTGATATGTGCAGGACATAGATAAAAGAGGGAGAAGCCTCCTAGAGAGCTGTGCGACTCTTTCCAAAGAAAATGCATCTGCTCTCGCCTGAGATAGTCAGCCTCCAGCTCATAGAACTGGAACTTCGCCATTTCTCTGAAGAGCTTCTTGATCTTCTGCTCTCGTTTGAGATCGTCAGCCTCCAGCCCTTCGAACTGAAACTTCACCATCGTTTCTCCGAAGAACTTCCTGATCTTCACATCTTGGACTGGGACTGAATTAGTGGTTGTTCTGATCCTAAGACTCCAGCTCTTAGACCGCTCGACCAGCTACTGGTTCCTCTGACTCTCCACATGCAGTCGGAACTTGGGACTACATTGCTTCGAACTGTAAGCCCATCTGATAAATCCCTTTTTCAAATATACTCATTCTGTGAATTCTGTTAATCTAGTGAACCCTGTCCAATACAATCCCTGTGTTTGTCTCCTTTCCTCAGACTCTTACAACTTCACCCTTTTCTCCCTCCTGGACTGGTATGAAATTTTCCAAATTAATCTTCCTATATGCTCTCCTTTCCATGTCTATTCCATTCTCCACGCATCAACCAGAGTGATGATTTTTTAATGGAAATCTGACCTCATGATTAAAGGTCCCTAATGGTTTTTCATTGCACTTAGAAGAAAGAAAAAATTTCTTTAATGAGGTCCATAAGGCCCTATGTGACCTGTTCTTCAACCATTGAATCAGTATGATCCTTTTCTATTCTTTTCTCTACTTGTTCTCTATGATCTACACACATTGGGTTCCTTTTAGGTTTACAAGCATGCCAGGCAGTCTCCGTTCCAGGAACTTTGTCCACATTCTTTCTGCTGCCTAAATTCCCCACTCTTCCTTACATTGCTAACTCAAGATTTAAGTGTGCTTAAATATTTCATCTTCTATGCACCCCTCTTCCCTTCTATGACAATGTTAATGGTAACTTTGCCTATTACATGTACACTCTAGTAAAATTTTATCCCCCCCCCCTTTTTTGAAGGCATTGGGGATTGAATCCAGGGACATTCTACTTCTGAGCTACCCCCCTAGTCCTATTTATTTTTCTAATTTTGAAACAGGGTTTCACTAAATTGATGAGGACCTCAATATGTTGATGAGTTGATGAGGCTGGCCTCAAACCTGGGATCCTCCTGTTTCAGCCTCCCAATATCCTTTATTTTTAACATCATTCAGAACAACCTGTAATGATAGCATGGTATAGGTGTAAGCTTCAGGATCCCCAACACCTAGCCACAAAATTCCTGGTGCATAAATATTTAAGTGGAAGAATGCTGCTTACGTTTCACTTCTTCAGCTAAAGACTAAAATTACTTTGCTTAAGTGTTTTCCTTTGTTGCCATTATTCAGATTAATTATAGCCTAGAACTGAAAATTATTACAGTGGCATATTCAAAGTGAGATTTCCATTCTTCTCAGTGACACCACATATTATGGAAATATTAGTTCTGGAATCAAGCACCTAGAATTAAGAATGAAGATTCAACAGGTGCATTTTGATGTTTTCTATGCTTTTTACTGAGGGGGGTTGTCAAACCATGAACTGAAATTTAAATAATAATAATACAAGAATAGAAGTATAAGAGAAACTGGTGTCATCTGAACAAGTCAGGCCACAATCTGAATTGGATGCCCTAACACCTAGTCAGGGAAGATGATTGTAAATTGCACTACACCACTCTTTCTCCCATAGCAAATTACCATGATCCCCAAAGACAATAAAATCATCAGAGGTGAAAGAGCAGCTACCCTTTTTGTTTTAAAATCTTTCTGTTCCCAGAAAGTGGTTATGTTCCTTTGTTTATGTTCCGTCTTTTATTTCTGCAAAATTACTCAGAAAGTGTTTGCAATGAATATTTCTCAGGCAACTACTCCAAAAAAAATCATAAAATAAGAGCCACTGTAGTTATTAATTATACCGTTTATAAAAATGACACATTTGATTATAAATGTTGCTATGGTGACATCATCAGACAGAACAGGAATATGCCAGAACATAGCTTTCAAGGGCTAAGTTTTATCAATACTGAAAAGTTTCATATCTTACTATCCATTCATGTAATATTCTCTATGCAAATAGGTTACTATTTAAATACAGCATTTCTCCTACATATTAGTCATTAGCTCAATGATGACCAATTTGACTTAAAAATATGCAGAATGACCTAAGTGGTCATTTTTATTACATTTTCATATAATTCATTTACCTAGAAATGATCTTACTTTGCTCTGAAAGAAAATTATTCCTTAATTTCATTTAAATTTACAAAACAATGTATTTTTCAATAAAAGAATGTGAAGACTTTGATTTTGTGATTAAAATGCCAAATAAAGTGAACTCCCTCATTAATTTTATGGCTTTTCTAACTTTCAACTCTACTTTTATTGAAATATAATGTTCCTATAATGATTGTATTACTCATCTCTCTCCTGCTTCCATGTGTGTGTGTGTGTGTGTGTGTGTGTGTGTGTGTGTTACTGGGGATTGAACACAGAGGCATTTTACTTCTGAGCTACACTGTTATCATATTTTACTTTTTTATTTTGAAGCAGGGTTCTCACTATGTTGCGGAGGGCCTCCTTAAGTTGCTAAAGCTGGCCCTGAACCTGCTATCCTCCTGTCTCAGCCTCCCAAGTACTGGGATTACAGGCATGCACCACCAACCCTAGCCTCCCCTTGCCATTATAAAAGAGCTAGGTTGCCCACATTACTTATCTCCAAAATCAAATTATTCCATGCTGACAGACAGGAGCCACATCTCAGGAATATTTCTCAGTATGTGGTTAGTTCAGCTTAAACCACCAGCAATATTGAAAAATGATACGTAGCATATATCTTAATGACAGAAGAAAAAAACTACATTCTCTTTATTTGCCAAAGCATTCGTGTTCCTAATTTCATGAGGGTATTTTTAGTTTCTAGTAATTTGGAAAAAGGTGATAGGTGATAAAGTCAGAAAATAAAGTGTAACAATATGGTGTAAAATTCTAGCTATATATAATACCTATAAAATGTATAGAAAAGTACATTTCCATTCCAATAACACCTGTGACATTTAGACGTTTTATAGAATTTCTGCTTTCAATCTTTGCCTGTATCATATGCTGGAATTAGTTCTCTCTAAATATAGTCAGAGACCTTAAAATTGTTGAACACTTAGAGGGTATATGGTGCAGCAAATCATACGTGTTTATACTTTTCTATTTTTTATAATTCTTGTTTATAAAGTGGTTAATAAAAGTATTGATATGTTTTGAAAAACTTGGAAATTCAAGCTGGAAACTAAATCACCACAATAAAAAATATAAAGAAAACCGTAGCTTTATAAAACTTTTACTTTACAATATACTCATAATCACTGCCTAATAAAATTATAACAATAAAAATTAGATTTACCTATCATATCTTCTGAGATAAACTGGCTTTTATGTAGCTGGACAGGACTTAACTCATTAACACAGTAAATATCCTTGATTTCCATTTACTGATCTCACTAGCATACAACAGATTTTCATTCATATAGTTCACTATGTACTTGTTATTGATTTTTTTCTTGGCGACATTTATCTTTCCTGTTTTATGAACCAAAGCCATTTTCCATTTTCTACCTCTTCTATACATACTTTTCACAAATAATTACAGGATTTCAAAGGCTTCTGGCAACCAGACACTGGTAATGGCTATTTTTAACTGATGTTAAAAGAAATATGATAAGTATGAAGACTTTTAAATAGCCTTCCCTCTCTCTTTTCTTGAGTTTGATTTGCATTTGTGGCATTACACACCCACATGCACAAAGACAGAGAAGGAAAAGATATTACTGATATACAGAAGTATCATGGCTATATACAGAGTGCAGAAAAAGTGTGAAGAGAGGAGGTAGTTGTTTGACAGTTTCCCAGAAGTTTTCCTTTCTGAAAGAATAACAGAATTGACCAGAAAATCTGAAAACAAGTTCATCCAGAAGTCCAGGCTACCCAAGCTCTTGGCCTCCCATGGACACTTACCATTGTTGAAACTTCTCTGGATGCTGGTCCCAAGTTCCAGGATAAGCAGGCTGCCAGCAAATGCAATGTGTCGAGCCTAGGTCCCCCGTTCCTGCCAATGTGAAAAATGGTGGCCTTGTAGCCTAGGGTGCACTTATTACGTAGCAACTCTTCACCTGGAGAGAGAACAGCATTCCTTACTCAGGGACCAACAAGTCAATAGGATGCACAATAATATTGTACATATATGAGTTAAATTGTTATTGGTAATGCTTATATCTATGCATTCATAATTACATGAGCTTTAAAGATTTTTTCTTGGAAAAGAAGAACATGAAGCCAAATTCAATATAACTGTGCATTTGTAGGTATACAATATTCACCAAAGATGTAGATAAAACACTGCAAACATATGGTTGGCTATAGTTAAGTAGCAGATCCATCAAGACTCTGGTTCTCATCCTGTTGGCAGTGGATTTAATTTTGTTAGGATATTCAAGTTATAGTGCTCAAGTCTAGTGTGATAATGAGTTTTGGGTATATCTAGCCTGTTCACTTTACAATAACACATTATGGATTCTGGTAGAGATAAGAAAAAATTCAACAATGTGTGAAGGATTTTCCTTTATGAAGTGGTAGGTTATATTGTTACTTCCACAAGAGCGAAAGAGAACACACGCCGGAAAAAGCTCCCTCCTCACTCCTTGTATTTCTTTCCATTTTGTGGGCACTGCATTAGTACAACAGTCCAGACAACTTCTACCCTCTCATTTCTTCTGCCACAAAGAAGATAAAATGATTTATCTGATTGATTGATGAGTTTTTCACAAACCCTGAATGATAATAGAGCAGACTCTTCCTTTCTCTTTCTCCTGGGAGCTGGCCTCAGAAAATACATGTTTTTCATTGCTTTCCTATAGACCATAAGCTTATTGATAGGCCAGTATATCCATCATGGCTGGAGTGGGTAGAGATGAGGGACATAAATGGGTGAATAAATTCAATTCAGGGGAGCATTAATGATGACCAATGTCTAGTAGCACAGTCATGGTTCCGTATCTCCATCCACCTATCTAACCTTTCCTTGTGCATATTACCCTAACCTACACCATCATGTTCCAACCAGGGTAACCTTCTTCTAATTCCCAGAACACACTAAATTCTTCAATTAGGATCTTTGTACTGGCATCCTTTTCCTGGAATGTTCTTCCCATTAAGTTTTACATGGTTGGCTCTATTTTACCTCTTGATCAGAATGCCCCCAGCTCATCTAGTCTTTTTAACCACCCTACTGAAATATCCACTCTACCTTTATTACTGAGTATTATTGTATTCTGCTTGTTTTCTCCTCATATTTAAGCCAATATAATTATATTTTGGTTATTTTTGTTGGCTTGGCTTCTTTCCCTGGACTCTAAGCTCCAGAAGGGCAGAGATCATGGTAGTTTCATTCATTAATACTGCACAGTAAGTATTCACACACCATTTCTAGGAAAAATGGCAAAAGGCATTATGAGACATAGACTCTTAAAATTGTCTAATTTCTGGGAAATAATAAAAGAGACATAATAGTTTAAGGTCATCATGAAGTATATTTGACATGAGAAAATAGAAACTGTAATGTTGAAATGGTATTATTTTCAGAGATCAAACAGAACAATACTCAGAAAAAAATAAGAAATGCTTTGCTGTGTCATATGACATTAGTCTATAATAAGAAAACTGGAGATGGCATATATTGGATACCAGCATATACTTGGGAAATATTGCACATAGCCAAGGCAGGAGAATTGCAAATTTGAGGCCAGCCTGGGCAATTTAGTGAGACTCTGTCTCAAAGAAAAAAAACAAAGATCCAGGGATGTAGCTCAGTGGTTGAGAACTCCTAGATTCAATCCCCAGGACTGGAAACAAACAAAAAAATTAACTAACTAAATATTTACTGAAAATATAGTATTTACTGAGCATTGTCAATCAATTCTAGCACTTAGGCATTTTCCAAGATATTCCAAATAGCTCAGTGGAATATTGAACAGTCAACTGAAGCATGTTCTTTGGGAGACTGAGGTGAGGTGTGTGGAGCCAACACAAACCTACTTATCAGATGAACTGAGAAATATAACCCTTCACATGGGTTTCCTCGTGAGCTAGTTTTCATGGCTGCCATAACTGTGATGGTGACAACAGCCATGAACACTATGGCCATAGTGCCAGTGGTGCTCAACAGCCTCACAGCAGGAAATGAAAACACATTTCTTAATATGTCAGAAGTAATGGGTTTGGGTGAATGCAATTTATTTTGCAGATGAGTTTTTAGTAATTACATTTACAGAGAAGTGTTTTCTCTGCTTATAATCAATTGTATATCCTCTTGTAAACCCTCTACTAACAGGAAGAATACAACAGCAAACAGAGTTTCTGAACACAAATACTATCTGAAACATTATTGAGTAAGCTGAAATTAAATGGTAAGTAACAGAGAGATATGTGTCCATTTGGGACCTGGATCTGCAGCTGTCTCAGAAGATCTAGGCCCAGATTCTAGCTTTCCAGGACCACTGTCAAGGCTAGCTGGGGTTGGGGACCTTCTTTGGTACCACACTGGCCCAGAGCGCAATGAAATGCTAGGCTAATCTAGACAGGAAGGGTGGCAGGAAATGGTGAACAGACTAAAGTCTGGTTGAACACCTCCCCAAAGGACCAGAACTTAACAATGAAACTCGTGATACAGTCTGGTTAAGAATCCCCTAAAACAGAGCCACACAGAGGCAATGTGCACCTCTCAATCTTTAGATCTTGTCCGATTTAGCGTATGTCACTTAGGGTGGGGGCTCATACTGGGAAACTACACCCCAGGACAGTCTTGAAGATCTTGGAATACAACTCTCACATCTGCCCAAATGATGCTTAAGCAAACTGTAGCTATACCAACAGTGCATATTTTACAGACGATTCCATTATGAAGAACATTAGTCAAGTTGCAATAAATTCAGTGCCTTTTGAGAGTAAGTTATGAAAGTACAATTATCAATGGATGGTGATTATATATATATAGTCATATACTAGATATTAGGTAATAAATAATAAAAGCAATAAAATATAAATATATAAAATAAATAGAAACATATTTACATAAAATATAAACATTGGTAGTATAAGAATATTTATAATATAAGCATATATTTATGAATATATTTTTAGTTGATACATAATGATTATGCATATTTATGGGGTACAGTAAAGTGATGCATGTATACCATGTATAGTGGTCAAATTTGAATAATTAGTATATTTATCACCTCAAATCTGTGTCATTTCTTTGTGAGGAAAACATTAAAAATCCTCTCTTCTAGCTGTTTTGAAATATACAATATATTATTAACAACAGTTATCCTACTATACAATTGCACACTAGCACTTATACCTGTTATCTGTAACTTTGTGCCTGTCATTCAAATCTTTTCCCGATTCCCCTCTTCCCCCTAACCTTTGGTCAACATCATTATATCATGAAAAAACTATAAACATTTTTTAAAACAGTAAGAAATCTATCATTTAGCGATTTGGCACTTCAGCTCCTTGTTGCAGCCATTTTTTTCCCTCAAAATGTTGGGAGTTGACATTTTTTTAAAAAAATAATAGACACATCAATACAATTATCACCTCCAAATATATGCAAAGTTTTAAGATATCCAAAGACATAAAATAGTTGAACTTGTTTTAGAGATATTTTACTGCATAATTTATTTTCCTGGTTGTATATACATATGTGCTTTATATACACAGAACAACTCAAGGTCCTTCATTTCCAAAACTCAAGGTCCTTCATTTCCAAAGTGTGCATTCTTAGCAGGATTCCTGCCATTAAAATGAGTGTGGCAATAGGATATTCAGGCTTTCATGTCATTCTCTCAGAGTTTGGGTGCATCACAAGCATGTAATGAAGATTATAGCTAAATAAATGACTCAATAGTCAACCTTCTAGAAATGGTCGTATTTAGCTTTTAGGGTAATGTTAACTTCACTGTGGTATTAGTAATCTCATCAACTTTTTGGTTAGGGATGGATAAATAACTAGCTTTTAGTATGTAAATTACCAACAAAAACGTTTTGCAGAAAATGGGTCAGGTTAGAGATGTAAATGAGGCCTAAAATGTCTCATTAGGTTTTGAATTGCCTTTTTTTTTCCTAAGCATTATAAATCTTGCAAGCTTTTGGGGTAATTTTCTTGCTTGAATAAGCCAGTAAGGTCTTTTCCAATAATAAATGAACTAAAATACTTCTGAAAACTAATTCTGCTTGAAAAGATAGAACAAATTGAATATTGAAGTATAATTTATTTGAAAGTTACTCAATGTTTCTGTTTCCTAATATTTCTTAGATAATAAGTTGTACAGACCACATGTACAGATTTCATAATAGATGTGGTGTTTAGGCATGGGTGTCAATGGCTCTAATTTAGAATCAGTTGTGTAGCTGAAGATACTTATCAGATTTGGGGACAAGTCATTAACTACAGAATATGAATACCTTTTGTGAAGGAATGGATCTTCTTTGATTTAGCAAAACGTCTCTTGGTTTTCTTCTGACAAGTCCTATTTGTAATGCTCATTACAAAACCATGTTTTCAGAACAAGTGTTATGAAAAACAGGACCGCGCTCACAGCACTGCTTGTGGCCCAGCTTACATAGTTAGATGATAACTGCAGATGCAGAAGCAAGGAAAACCTGCTTTAGATCTTACCACACACTAATAAAACAGTGTCACATCACAGAGTGAGACTGTCGCGAGGCAGTTTCCTACATCTTACTTTAAGCACGTTGGTTTCCATTCTACAAGACACTAATTTACAGCAGTCTAAATTAGCCTTGTGTGACAAAGTATGAAGTGTTTGTTGGTTATGCTCATCTATCACAGCATTGCCAATGTTTAGGACAGTTTAACATATCAAACTCATGACAGGGGGCTGAATTTTTGTCACTGTAAAAGCTGCAAAAGTGAAATAGTAAATATGCAATTACAGCAAGCACCTATATTTAACTAGCTTAAAAAAAATCTAAAAGGGAAATCAAGCAACTTTTTGTCATCATTGGGTTTGTTTCTGTGTAGGGCCGAACCGAGGACAAACAAAGTCAATGATGAGGAAACCATATTAGGGTAGCTTTCATGTTAATTGTCAGCAACAACCAATATTGTTCTTTGCCACCCCAAAAGAAAATCAGCTCTTCCTGAAATACCCACTTCAGTAATTGCCTGCTTCTTTAAAAATTTACCTTATTATTTTGCTGTAGCAAAATGAAATCTTTTCCACTTTTCCAAAGCAGTCCAAATTATATGTCTGTATATATCACATTTTCTTACAGAATAGATTTTATCATTTCATTAATTTTAAATGTGAAGAAAAAGATGTGAGATTATATTCTTCAAAGGTATTTAATTGAAATTCATCTGTGCTGCCTACTAAAGTTTTACAGGTAAATAAAAGATGTTCTCATATAGTTTAGCAAAGGATAACAGAAGGAGGTGAGAGCAGATACTAAGGCTATTCAGGCCTGCTCTCAGTGGGTTAAAATAACAGAGCTACTCAGGTGTAATGTAGCTATTTTATGTCATGTATTTTGACAGAAGATAGTTACTTCAGATAGACAGGACAGATAACTTGAGAGAGAAATATGAGACTTGACATGTCTTTATATAGTCTACCTACTGCCATGTCACCTTTTTCTGCTCACTACTGGAATTCTATTATTGACTTCCTTAAATCATGCACAGCTTTTCTTGTCTTGCCTCATTCCACCGGGCATTCCTTCCACTTTCATGTTGGTTTTATCTTGTGTGGATAACCTCAAATCGTCTCTCACAGTCTAGCCAGGATCTTCATTCAAAGACTGACCTCTCTCAGGAGCATGTACCACCACCTTGATTCTTTTGGTGGCAATTACTTATTTATCTCTCTCATCAATGCAAAAAGACTATATTATGTGTTCATTTATCTGGAGATAATAAGGGCCTTAATTCATTGAATACCTACCATGTTCCAGAGATATATTTTACCCTTTGAGCAATCATGCAGTAGGCACAATTATTACTCCCACTCTTCAAATGAGGATACTGAGGCATAGAGAAGCTAGATACATTGAGCAAGATTATACAGTATTTACTGGTAGAAGAATTTGAATGCAGGCAGAATGACTCCAAAATCAGTACTTTCCATAGGATAAGCACAGAGCCTCTGCTAAACCCATGCTTCTTGGGCTCATTCTAACTCCAAACACATGTTAAACACCACACAGTGGGAATCCTCCTCCCTTGGAATTGGTTGCTATTGAACCTGCTTCACAATGAGATTATAGAATATATCTAAATCTTTCATCTCTATATACCCAACATCAGATAGAGTACTAGACCTCTGTTAGACATGCCTATTTGTTGCACAGATGAATGCTCCTTACTCCTACTCTTAATCCAGGGAGTAGACACATGGAGAAAATTTTGTACCCTCTCCCCGACTTTTGGCTTCAGGTCTTAAAATGGATGTCCAGCCCCTTTCAAGTATTAGGAAGAAGTTTTGTCCTTCCTCTTATCTATTAGGCACTCATGTAGCTCCATCTCACATGTTCTCCTAGGTTCTATCTGCCCATGGGTTGTAAGACCTCTCTCCACTTCTGCTGTGCAGGGTGGGAATTCCCAGCCCTGTGGGCAGGTGAGAAACTTTCATAAGTGGCCAAAGTTCTGCTCTGCAATTACAATTATTCCCATTCATGGATCTGAAGGTCTAGATTTGGGGGAGGATATAGGAAGATACCCAATTCCCCAACCATGTTTTTGTATTCAACATTGCAATTGAAGTCTTAATTTCATCCATATGAATCCTGTGTATATCCAGCATTGATATTAGAATCTTATTTTCATCCTTATAATTCCTGTGCCTATTTCTTATTATTTTCCAGAATGCAGAATGCAGAATAGATCGTGGCTGCATGATCACATATGACCCAAACCTCAGCAATAGACATGGCATGCTCAGAGGCGTTCCATCGTGCACAAAAGGCCAGTTTGATTTTTTTCTTAGAGGGAAGGCTTATTACAGTTATATATTTAATAATTATCTTAAATTATTTTTTGATCCTTGTCAACATACTAATTTTTAAAACTACAATACAGTTCAAGTACTCAAAAACATTTCACCTTCAAGGATTGAACATTCAAGTCTGTCCTTTCCCATACCTTCTTCAAGCCCAAGTTGTACCTTAACTTGAATTATTATACCCTATGGTTCTCACCCCATAGATACCAGGAGGCAGTAATTAGGATGGCAGTGCTGCCATTCCTGGGAATCGATTCAGTTATAGCAGAAGAGAAAATGGAAAGACAACTGGATTGGAAGTTAAGAGATCTGACTTTGCCCCATTTAAGTTTGTAACTCTGACCAAGTCATGTAACTTTTCTGTCAGTTTCTCCATTTGTAAAATTCAGATGCTAAACTAGTTATCTCCAAAGTATCTTGTAGTTCTAATGTTCTATTGCAGGAGGGTCCAATTGTGGTATGAGAGACTGGAAATCTCTAATTACTTCAAAATTGCATTGGCAGATAAATTAGATGGTATGGGATTCAGAAGACAGGCTTACCTCATACTTAATGACTTTTTTTTTTCTTGTTGCTGTAATGGCTTTTAAACTTTTTCCACTTTTGGATGGCTTCCTTTAGGAGTATAGCTACTTTGCCACCAAAAAACAAACAAGCAAAAGAAGAAGCAAAATAAAAACTGTACACTAAATAAATACACTATCAGTATGATATTTTGACATTAGAGCTTCAGGCAAAGAAATATCCACCAATTTATTAAACAAGAGAGCTTCTGGTCAGAGAATGAATTTGAATCATACACCATGTTCGGATGAACCCAAAATGTTTTGCTTTGCTTAGGTCATTTTAGTAAGAGAGGCAAAGAGTAACATTTTTACAATTCTTTTGTCTAATATACATGTGTTATTCCAAAATATTTCAAAAGTTATTTTTTCTTTTAACTTCTTTTTAACTTCGTGGTATTTTTATGGATTGTAATTTCATTTATAAAATTCAGTTTGGATGTAAGAAAAATCCATGAGGTATAAAATAGTTTAAAATTGGTCAAGAAAAGAAAGGAACGTAATAAACTTTCCTTATATTACCTTTTACACAAAATTACATTTATTTAAGTTCAAATTTTTACCTGTAAAAGTTTGGTTTTATTTTCAGTTACTGTATTTTTTAAGCCAAACAATTTTGGAGTGTCTTAGCTTGGGGTGAAATGTATAATAAATTTACCCATACAAAATAGGTGAACTATTTTTAATTTAACTTCTTTTTAACTTAACATGCCTGAAGGAAAGAGTTAAAATTGTAAAATCATAGAGTAAGGGATAGATATACTCATGTTCATCATGTGACTTGAGTAAGGATACATCTATTACATTATGAAGATTCTGGTTAAAAGGAAGATATGTATTTTTCAGCAGATTGCTGAAATGTCAAAGCTTATAAATGTGCTTGTGGAGCCTCTGTCCTAGCAAGAGTCTGTGTATAAGTGTGTGTGTGTGTGTGTGTGTGTGTGTGTGTGTGTGTGTGCGTGCAAGCACACGCATTGGAAAATGCAATGACAGATGAAACGTCACCCTTATAGTAAAACATTCCTCTAAAGGATCTACCTAAATTACTAACTACTTTTACACATAGCTCTCTGATCTCTGAAAATGATGGCAGGTACCTTCTTTCTGATAACATGTCCTTCAGTCTCTAACATGAAATTACAAAAATAAGTACAAGCTCATGTCCTACTAACAACAATTGAGCTTTGCTACAATGATTTATATATGAGGACATGCTAGTTGTACCAGCCTGACTTATATATTACTAGATCTAAAACACTTCCCTCATCTGATACTATCCATTCATATACTCTTCACACACTCGATCAAGAGCATCCATCCACACTTTATACGTGAAGGCTATCCCATTCTCTAATCAGATATCTAAGAGGCATCTGATATCACCCAATCTCTTTATATAAAAATGTATATTTCTAGTTCTGCCACACAAATACAGTAGAAAATCAGCACTTTTTCTTGTATAATCAAGAAATGTAATTTATCTATTTGAACTTTCGGTATTTATTTACTCCATTAAAGATAATATTTATCAGTGCTTTGCTATGATCAGAACCAATGTGTCCAAGCTGCAAACAGGTAAATACTGTAAGAATAATAATTTAAACAATACTCATTTCCCTCCAAGGAGGTGCACAGCACAGAGGGAGAAAAGTCATTATATAACCTTTTAATATCTTCTAACACTTTAAAATAAAACCATACAAATGCTTCCAAGAAATAGTTCTAATGGTAACTTCTAAACACGTCAGATGTTTTCTATGTGAATACACTATTTTAAAATAATTAAAACTCTCAGTTTAAAAAGACTTGTTATATTTTGTACCAAATGGTTATTTCCATATTATTTTCCTGATCTCTTGCTCGCTTGATTTCAAGTGTTCAAAAATACTGTAGTTGAAGTTCATCTCCCCTAACCCAGGCCCAAGTCCTACCTGAACTTGAACTACAAAGTCAAGGTACTCACTCACTACAAGTGTTCCCTGCAGAGGCTGATGGTGTCTAATACACCTGCTCAGAGCAGCAAACGCAAAAAAAGATATCACATGAATCTCTCCATCACTGGAAACTGGGCCTTGAGGAGGTAGAGAGGACTGCGTAGCAGGAAGGGAGACCTGGTCAGGACATTCGATCACACCCCTATGCCACGAGGCAGCCCTGCACTTGTCACTAGCTATGAAGGCAGTTCACTTGGCAGACACAATGCCCAGCAAAGAGAGGGGAGGCTCAGGGAGCGGGCTGATGGCCCCTCTCTAAGGACAGGCACGGAATAGAAAGTGGAAATTGAAAATAAATAATACAACTCACTTTCTGATGTAAAGTGCCACAGATTTCAGAAGGGAATGCAAATCTAGCCCAAAAGACCTTTGTTTCCTTTCCTTGTATTTTGACATTTTCCTAGAATCACTTGATAGGACTCACATTAAGCTTCATTTCATATTCCCATCCGAAGTCAAACTACCAGATGCAGCCGAGTGTGACAAAACTTCCGCAAAGACCAGAATGAGCACTTTTGTTTGATTTTTCATTGAATGCATTCCAGAAAAGACCAATTAAAAGAAATTAAAGGTCGCATTATTCATGCTAATAAAATACTTTGTTCTACTATTATAAAAATATGGAATGGAATATCTAATTTTTATAAACTCTCCAGCTGTCCTTATTATTAAAGTTATCTCTTGTATGCTTTCATCCAACACTAGTAAGTGAAGCTTCACAATCTTAAATGACTTAAGTGTGCACAGGAGCACTGTTAGAAGGAGTCAACTGTCAGATACAGCAAGAATTGTCACAGGGAACGCAGGGAGGCTGTAACCACAGTGCATGCTATACACTTGCAATAATTGTATAAATGCAGCCTCCTTACAAAATTGCAAATAGCACATTCTTAAAGCATGAAAATGTGTTTGAAGGATAATGCTAAGTGTCATGAGCTGTGTGTTCCAAAGACTGCACGTGAAGATTCTAAGAATAAAGAAATAAAATCCAGGAAAAAAAGCATGTTAAAAGCTTGTTTCCTCTTTGAGATTATATTAGAGTTATAAAAAGTAAAACGAAGGAAAGAAAGAATGAAAGAAAGAAGAAAAACAGGAAGGAAATTAAATTTCTATTTTCACAGGCAATAATGTGTTGTACAATTTGCAATTAAAAATAAATTAGGCACAAAATCTGCAACAGATTGTTTTTAAACTTTCATTAAACCTCTTGAGTTATGCTGCCTGGTGCAACGTGCTAACAGAAATGCTAGGGTTGAAATGAGTTTCTGGCATATGAAATAAAACTATGTCTTCAATCTACAAAAATTTAATTTACAGCTTAGCTGATTGGATGTAGCATTTTAACACCATTTTGGAGGTTTAAGAACAGCAAGTGCCATAATCCTCCGAGTATTTTGATCACTAGCACACAAGCATGTAACATACTTTGTGTTCAAGGGGAACCTTTATCCAGGATGCAAAGCTGGTGCTGAATTATAATCACATTCAAAAAGATTGCAAGCCTGTGGGTATTAAGCTTTGCACTCTCAAGCTTAGCCAAGAAGATTTAAGCAACCTACTCTGGGACCATACAGTTGATCTGATAAGAGTATTCTGAGACCTTGAAGTTTATTTTTATCAGAAGTTTTGCATTCAAGGTCTCAAACATTAGACCTTTTTAGTGCTAATCAAAAGTGTTTCCTTGCAAGCTCTAGCAATGACACTTATAAGCAGATGGAATTCATAAGAGAGAAAGGGAGAAAGAAGAGAGGGACAGACACAATAGTTTACTGCCTAAATAAAAGGAAATCTTGAAGGCCTAAAAACACCTTCTGATGTCTTAGATGTTATTCCAGATTTCTTTGCTGTATTTGTCTGAAAAAGATTTGTCAGATATTTTCCCCACTTAATTTAAATAACTTAAGTTATTTAAATGACAGATGCCATCTGTATCAGAACGCAGTCGACTATTTTGCTGAACTTTTTCAGTTCTGATGAATCACTGAGTTATTTAAGGAGCAGGTGTTGCTCACATTCAGTCTCTAATATGCGATACAAGGATAAAATAGGGATAGGGTTCAGAATTTCATTTTACATACTCTTTCATAAAGTGATTATTGAACATTTATAGATGAAAACGTGGTTGAAGAATAACATCAAATAATTATACCTATATTTCTCACCTGAATATATAAGAAACTAAAGGGTCCTGCTGAGGGTCCCTGTGACAGCTGGATCAAGTCTCCAGCCTAACATCGTGTGTTCTTTCTTTGCTCTTTTATATTCAGTGAATATTTTGGGAGTTATTTCTCTTGCATTTGTGTCGTTTTGATGGAAAAGATAACCTAAAGATCTATAATAACTTCCTAACAGCCTATAACTTCTCACTTATTATTTATTTTTGTTTCCTTTTATTAAACTAAAAATCACCAATGTAATTCAAACTGGCAATACTTTGATAAAAGTCCGAGAGAAAATCTTGCTTTTCTTTCAATGAAAACAAAGTAAAACAGAAGTTTCCCACACATAAGCTTAAGAAGACACAACTTCCCTTATTCTTGGTCATTGAGACTTAGCTTGATTTGTTTAGGTATTTTGTCCTTTTTCATTAAAGAAAGTGTATTGATGTGGTCATAGTTTCTGTATTTGGTGGCCTCTAGTGCCTGGGTAGAACAATGGGCACTGGCTTAGTCAGAATAAGGAAGAAGCAGGGTTAGGTTTAGGCTAGGCAGGATCATCTTGTGAAAGGTGTCTAAGAGGCATAGAATGTGCATGTGGATGACCTGAGGCGACTTTAGCAATTCTGTGAGTCTGAATTAAACAGCCACTTGAACTGGTACAGCCAGGTGCTAGTCCCAGTGAAGATACATTTGGTAATACAGACTCAGGTGGATATACAGAGATCCAAGTCAAGCACAAAGAAAAGGCAGGGGTTAAGTTAAGGGTTCAGGATTCCAATAGACACTGAGAATAGAAATAGAGATACACATGTATCGTAAGGTGACTGGGAGTATTTCAGACTCTTGGCCAAGACGAAGACCTGCTCAATGACACCACTTACACACATATAACCTTGGGCCCCAGGTGCGGCATGCTTATAGTTCTGGTTTCTAGCAATTTTTGAGATGTTGTTAAGGCTTACAAGGATTCCATTTTTCACCTTTTTTCCCTTTTCCAAGGGGTAAGATAACCTTCCTCAGGTGCCTGTGATTAACACAAGCATGAATTCCTCAGAGGTGGCCTCGCCTTAGCAGGATGAACCCTGCCAGGCGTGGTGGCACACACCTGTAATCCCAGTACTTGGGAGGCTGAGACAGGAGAATCACAGGTCCGAGGAAAGCTTCGGCAACTTAGGGAGGCCCTGTTTCAAAATAAAAAATAAAAAGGGCTGGGGGTATAGCTCAGCGGTAGAGTGCCCATGAGTTCAATCCCTAGTAACACACACACACACACACACACACACACACACACACACACACACACACTGAACCTGGTGGCTACAAAGCTTTCTCAATTAAATCAAGAAAGAGCACAGAAGACGTGATGGCTGATGGGGACAGGGGTACAACCTGCTCATTAGCTGATCAGGGCCTGGCTGAATAGAGTAATGAAGTACACAATTATTGTAGGAATGCTTTAAGTCCTCATCATGTTTGTTCTCTCTAAACTACTTGACATCATGATTACTACCCAATTTTTAAATCTTTCCCACTTTTTCTCTTCTTTCTCCTTTCTCCCTACTTCTTGGAACTTAAAATTTAGCTCTCTGCCAATCCTTCTACCTTTCGGACTATTCATTTTTTGTTTTCGTTTTTGTTTTTTGCTCTTTATAAATCTAATTGTTGGGACATTGCAGGATTCTGCGCTAGGTTCTTTGCCTTCCTCAACCAAAACCCTCTTCTGGATGTTCTCACGTTACCCATCGCTTCCATGTCACCAGATCCTGACAATTCTCAGCCTATAGCTTCAGGCATAAGCATTTTTCTGAGACTCGGAGCTGCATTTCCATGCCCTACTGGACATATCCAATCTGAATCCTTTTAGGTACTGAAAAGCTAAAGTGCCATAAACCGGCCCCTTTTTACTTCCCCTGCCCTCCTCCATCCCCATGCTTGCTCCATCCTCTGTCGTTTGCATCTTGATTAATGAGGCAATTATCTACCCAAAGTAGATATGTTGTTGTCACTTTCAAATCTTCTCTCATCCATACCCCTAGCATCCAATGTCATAAGATCCTGTCGATTCAAACAAAACATGGCTCTTGGGTACAGCTTCACTCCTCGTGTCGCTCCGCTGCTGCTGTGGTCCTACTCATACCTTCCCATCCTGCGTTTGCAATAACTCTGCCATCTGATTCCTCCAGGACAGAGGTAGTCACAGTGTGGTCCCAGGAGGAGCAGCACGGGCTTCAAGCTTGCTAGAAACAGAAACATCTCAAGCCACACCTGACCTATGAAGGATAGGAACTCTGGATTGGGGCCATCTGTTATTTGTTAACAAATGTTCCAGGTGCTTCAGATGAATGCTAATCTTGAGAATCACTGACTTAGTTGTCTCTACTCTGTTGTCCAAATGATTCCCTATATAAGAAATCCAACTGCTACATTTCTCCCATGCACAGATCCACTGTTTTCCCTAAGATTAGGCAGCGTCTTCAGTAAAGTTCATGTGATTGTCCATAGTGCTTTTACCAGTATTTTGTTTCCCTTTAGGGATTGTGCTAGGATTCTACTTCCCTGCTCCTTAGAAGTTAGATGCAGCCATGCACCATGCTTTGTTTAATGAAATGTGAAAGTTAAAAAATGTGTTTTGCTTTTTTTGTGTGTGTGTGTATGGTACTAGGGATTGAATCCAGAGGTATTCTAGTTCTACCTCTGAGCTAGACCCCCAGCCCTATTTTATTTTTTATTTTGAAACAGGGTCTTATTAAGTTGCTGATGGCCTCCCTAAGTTGCTGAGGCTGGCTTGGAACCTGCGATCCTCTTGTCTCAGCCTCCCAAGTACTGGTGACACCACACCTGTCTGTGTTTCATTTTTGAAAAGTGCCTTTAAATAACAAGAGCACAACTTGCCATGTTCGTTTCTCCATATAATAGTGCCTAGTAGCATTTGGATGTGGAGGGTTTGCTAGTGTAGGCTCTTGAGAAAGGAAAACAAAAAGCAGAGCTCTGAGCTGACCAGGATGGCCTTGTAGTGGGAGTAAGAAATAAGTCCATGTTTCAAATTTTCAAGTTACTGAGATTTAGGGGTGTGTGTTACTACAGCCTAACCTAGCCTATTCATATACTGGGGATTGGAGACAGGGGCATTCCTTTGGGCTATACCCCCATCCTTTTTATTTATTATTTTTATTTTGAAATAGAATCTCACTAATTTGCTCAGGGTCTTGCTAAGTTTCTGAGGCTGGCCTCTAACCTGCAATCCCTCTGTCTTGGCCTCTCAAGTGTGGGGATTACAGACGTGTGTCGCCTGTAACACGTCTAACCTAGCATATTCTGAACAGTTCTCTTTACCTGTTCTACCTTGTCTTCTGTGTAGTAATTCTTCCTCTCTCTCTCCTTTCTCATCGTCTCATGCATGAATAAAAATAATTCCTGTAAACCTGCCAAGATTTTTCATAACATCATGGCTTTGCAGATGCTATTCTCTACCTGGAAGACTTAATTCAAAATTTTACCCAGAAAATTTCAACCCATTTTTTGAGTTTCAACTCACATGTTCAATTTTCTGGTTATATTCTCCTGAATCCCTGGGGCAAAGTCAACTTCTCTATCTTCTGCACTTATCATTCTGATCTCCTCATGTCTTTGATAGATTTTATATCATGGCCTACTGTAACTTAATTATCCAGACTTGTTCTCTGCTTACCAACAGGTAATGACTGTTGGTAAGCAGAGATTCACAATTCATAATGACTAGGAATGTGAATGGCACATTTTTATTCCGGGTATTAGCCTTTAAAAAAATTACACAAATCTCTTACATATTTTTTATTAGAAGTAAGGTAGCCTAAATCTACACCTATCATATTTTTTTTTCTTTTTTCTTTGCAGTGCTGGGGATTGAACCCAGGGCCTTTTGCATGCTAGGCAAACACTCTACCACTGAGCTTTATCCCTAGGCCCACCTATCACAGTTTTCCATGTATAGTTTTAGTAAGCAGCTCTTTAAACTTTTCTTGTAATCTATAATATTTGTTCTGTTGTTTGCTCCCAATGTCATGTTAGACTAAGGTCTTCAGGAAGCAGTCTACAGTAATCTCCACATCCTTTGCTTAGGTGGCAACACTGGCTTGGTATAATTAACCCCTTGAATATTGAAACCACAAATTTATATAGAAGATGTGACAGCTTTATGAGAGAATTCACCATGCTAAAATTACAGTTTTTATCTCTTTCACCTGAATGCATTATCTTATGTGACCACAGCACCATTTATCTGCCACTTTCTGCCCACTCCACATTTTGTGAGGACTTCCTTCAGTTTATTCACGCCAGTTTCATATGTCACTGTCGCAAGCAGTTTGGTTTCATGCTCTTACAGGTATTTCACCATGGATTTGCTCTTCATAGATCATAAACAAGACATCTTTGATGCGCATGCCTTGGTCTAATCTTGTCAACTACCTCCTCTCTGGATTGAGCCCTTTCTGTGGACAATGGCATCATTTTTCTGAGATATGAGTATTACATGACTGGCTTCATCTTTCTGGCTCCCCATAGCCAATCTAGTATACAATTTCTTTATATTTATTTCTTTTTTTCCATTCTATTTTTAAGAAGTTAATCTCTCTGAGTTCTCATCCATTCCCCCAGTTAATTCTTTTTTTTTTTTTTTTTGCGGTACCAGGGATTGAACCCAGGGGCATTCCACCTCCGTGCTACACCCCCGGCCCTATTTTTTATACTTTATTTTGAAACTGGGTCTCACAAAGTTGCGGGGGGCCTCACTAGGTAGAGAGAGAGAGAGAGAGAGCTGAGGCTGGCCGCGAACCCGGATCCTCCGGTCTCCGCCTCCCAAAGTACTGGGATTACAAGTGTGCACCACCACGCCTGGTTCCCCCAGTTAATTCTACCAACAAGACAACCACAACACTAGACCAATCTTCTTTAAACAGTATTTGCTCATTATTTCCTTGTCTAAAGACCTTCACAAACTCTTTACTTCAGTATCAACTCGATCTCTTTATTGGATTATATAAAAAACTCCACAAATGGCCTTTACCTTTCATTCTACTTTCATCTTCTGTGAGTATCCCAATTTAACTATCTTTGGTTTAACACCCCTGTATAGCGTCCCTGGAGTTGGACTTAGGTTCATTCCTACTTCCATTCTTTTGCTCAGAGGATGTCCCTGAACTTGAATGCTCTCTTTTCATTGCCTTGATAATCTACACTCATTTTTCAAGGTAAAGCTCATTTCCCTCCTTCATTAGCAAAAGCATTCTGGCCTGTCACATTTTCTTCATCCTTTAAATTTCCAGTGCTGGCAAAATATATTTTTCACTTAATAGTTATGCCAAAACACCCTTACTTCTTAGTGTCATTTATCCTCATTCACCATCTCCCCAATCACAAGATTGTTTACTACTGTGTTGCCTCATGATTTTATTGCTAATAAGTTCTCCAAAATATTTAATACTGATGATGATGTCAACAATTTATTGAGCATATACCATACTGGACAGGCAATGCAAGAAGACATCTGTTGCATTACTGTCATTGCTCAAACCTCTGCCAATGGCTCCCTTACACTTAGTTCTCTCTGCTTCTCTGTCCATGTGATTCTTTCTCCCTAGCTATACATAAATGTCTAGAAGGCAGCCAGTCTTAGAGATGACAAACAGCCTAGGTGGGGCCCAAGAGTGGAACTGAGTTCACCATGGTGTTCAATATTGGACCAGTGAAATCCATCAGATCCTTTTTCTCTGGAGGTTTGAACTCATGAGGAAAAGCACAGAAAAGTTATTTAATGAAATAGGCTATTAAGGCAGAAATAGAAAACAGTCCATTTACTACAAAAGTGGAGCCCTAGAATCAGGAACAGATTACCTTCGCAAAGGGAGACAAGCCAGCCAGGGTCACCTGTAGTCTGATCAGCACTTTAGGCTCTGCTAGGCTTGACCTACGGCTAAACCTATTCCTCTGGAGGCATGCTAAGCAGCTGACCTTGAGTCTATAATATCGTATGTGCTCAAAAATGAAAATATAAAACTAAGAAAATATAGGTGGAATATCTCAACGGTTGGTAAAATGAGTATTTGTAATAAATTTGTTACTTTATAAAACAGTTTAGATTTTCTTCCTTTTTAATTTTTTCCCCATTTCTTGCAAATCACCAAGAAAATACATAGATAATTATAAATTGGTGATTCGTGACCAAGACACTTCAGTAACAGAATTATAATAATAATACAGTAGCTCTCCCTAGTTTGCAGTTTTGCTTTCTTTGGTTTGTTACCTGTAGTCAACCACAGTCCAAAAATATTCATTGGCAAATCCAGAAATAAGAAACTCATATGTGTTAAATTGTGTTCTCTTCTGAGTAGCATGAAAGCTCATGCCATCCCACTCAGTGGGGACTTTACTATCCCTTTGTGTAGTGTATCCACACAATATATGTACCTGCCTGTTAGACACTTAGTAGCTGTCTCGGTTTTCAGATCAAATGTTGTGGTATCACATTGTCTGTGTTCAAGTAATCTTATTTTATTTAATAATATCCCAAAAGTATAAGAGTAGCAATGCTGACACTTCAGATATGTCAAAGAGAAGCCATAGTACTCCCTTTAAGTGAACTTCTTTTTTTCCTTTAAGTGAATTTCTTGATTGAATAAGAAAAAAGAAAAATCATATGCTAAGATTGCAAATCTTCTAGCTGCAAAATTGTGAAGAAAGAAAAAACGTGTTAGTTTTGCTATTGCAACTCAGATTGCAAAAGTTGCACCCATGATGCATGGTAAGTGCTTAGTTAAGATGTAAAAGGCATTAAATTTGTGTGTGTGTGTGTGTGTGTGTGTGTGTGTGTGTATGTATAGGAAAAACATAGTATACATAGAGTTCAGTAGAATCTGTGGTCTCAGGCATTTTTAGAGGTCTCCTGAAATGTATCTCTTATGGATAATATACACACATACTTATGATATATACTTATACATACATATCTATGATAAAAGTTAATTTATAAACTAGTCAGTAATAGATTGACAATAACTAATATAAAATAGAACAATTATAAAAAATACTGTTATAGAAGTTATATAAACATGGTCTCTCCCTTCTCTCTCAAAATGTCTTATGGTACTTTAACCTTTTCACTTTAAAGGAAGCACATTGTGGCTTCTCTTTGGCATATCCCAATTTCTAGCTTCACTACTTCTGTGTTTTGTGGCCATTTTTAAGTAAAATAAAATTTACTTGAAAATAAGCACAGTGATACTGCTATACTCAATCTGATCATCAAGATGGCTACTGAGTGACCAACAGGCAGGTAGCATATACAGCATGGATACACTAGGTAAAGGGATGATTTATATCCTGGGCAGCACAGAGTGGGATAATGTGAGATTTCAGCATGCTACTCAGAATGGCATGCATTTTAAAACCATGAATTGTTTATTTCTGAATTTTCCATTGAATATTTTTGGACTGTAGTTGACTGTAGGTAACTGAAACCATGGAAAACAAAACTACAGATAAGGAGAGGGGATTACTATATCCACAATGGAAAAGAGTTCCTCCAAACCAATAACAAATTACTGTATGCAATTATATGTAGTAATGTCTTTAAAACCTTGAATCTAGTCAGGCGTGGTGGTGCATGCTTGTAATCCCTGTACTTGGGAGGCTCAGACAGGAGGATCACAGGTTCAAGGACAGTCTCAGCAAGTAGTGAGACTCTCAAGACTCACATCAACCTAGTGAGACCCTATTTCTATATAAGAAAAAAATTGGGCTGGGGGTGTAGCTTGAAGGTAGAATGCCTCTGGGATCAATCCCCAGTACCACACACACACAAAAAAAAAAAAAAAACAAAGCAAAACAAAAACCTTGAATCTTAGGAACAATGTAAGATCAGAGAAACAGATAATGTGAGAGTTAGAGAAACAATAGTGACCAGAGCAGTCCAGGTCTAGGTTAAGGATCACTCAGGATTGCAGACCTACATCCAAGTAACAGCATTCCTTGGATTTTGCTGTTGGCCTAGAAATCTGCCAAAACAAAATCTTAAGACACAAAATTAAAATGAATAGTAAGGTTTTCTTTAAAAAGAAAGGTAAGTTTAAAATTAGAAACACGGATCACAGAAATGGATAGGAGAAAGGAAAACAAGTCCCTCCTTGTGTAGTCTTTGAGAGAATTTAAAAGGACAGAGGATGGTGGGCTGCATACCTATGTGAGCCTCAGATATTTTTTCTTTGCTTAATTTAATTAAAATTTTTTGTTTTGGGGTTTTCCATTTTGTATTTAATATTTTTCAGCTTTGAAGTTACATAACTGACAAATTAAATTGCATATATTTATGTATTTGTATATATATATGGTGATATATATATTTATGGTAATGATTTAAGAAACATATATAGTATATATGGTATATGTTCCTTATGTGACTATTATTACCATAATCAGTTCAGTTAACACCATGTCAAACCATTGTGTGTGTGTGTGTGTATGTGTGTGTGTGTTGGGAGAACAATGTTGTCAAAGGATACAAACTTTCAGTTATATGAAAAAGAACTAGGAATCTAATGTAATGTACAGCATGGTAACTGATACTGAATTGTTAATAATACCATATAGTATACTTGAGTTTTCTAAAAAAGAGTAGATCTTAAAGAGCCTCAGGTCATTTTGTCATTGACCTAGTTCCTGCCAGTTATTGAATCTGAGAATGTGTGACTGTTACTACGGCTGGATTTGGAGGGTGGTACTGGGAAAATGGAGGTATCAGGGCCTGTGGGATGTCCAGATAAGAACCACAAGCCAATAATGTCAGAATCGTACCCACATACTCAGCAAAGTCAGATTCTGAAAAGAATTAGAAAACATCGAGTCAGAAGTGCCAACTCAGAGCTGGAATCCAGGAAGAAAAGTCAGAAAAGGAAACATCAACAATGGTTCGGGAACTCAGAAAAAATTCTGGGCAACAGAAATGGGCCAGCTGTATCAGACAGATTTCTGCTGTAGTTATAGAACTTGTATAGATTCGTGATGGAAAATTATAAGCAGCACAGTATCTAACCAAGGACATTCAGAGACCATTGTCAACCATTGCTGCAGGTCAGAATCATTCAGGGATATTTTTTTAAACATTGAAAGTCTGGGTCCCACCCCAGAAAATCTAAGTCAAGACTTTAATGGAGAGGAGAACATTTGCAAAATCTTCATGCAAAATATTTTGCATGAATATTTTGAAGAGATTTCTAATTATTTCTAACTTTTTTTTTTTATCCTGGAAAGAGAATCAATGAGGTAGCAGGTCATTGGGAATACCTAGCTGAAATGAACCCTGTAGGAAATGAGGAAGCAATAGTAGTTGCCGGTGGGTATGCTGTACTCTCTTGAGTACTGTGATCACATATTATAAGAATCTAGGATACACAAGACATTTATCCCCACGAAGCGGGAAATCATGTTTTCTTGCTCTCCCCATTTTATATCTAGCAAACAGCACATTGACTGGCCCATAATAGATACTCAGTAAATAATCTGTGCAATGAATGAATGGATTCCAACCTTGAACTGGCATTAGTACCACAAGCTGACTCATTTTAATCTAAATCTACTGTGCATTGTTGTTAAAGCTCTGGAATAAGTTTGCATTTAATTTTTCAGGTAATAATTTAAACCAGTCTGGAGAGAGTTGTGTGAAAGGAGAACAAACTCACAAAGCCGGATCTCAAAGTTCAAGTCACAGTTCTGTTTCTTACTAATCATGCGACATTGGACAACTGATTCAACCTTCCTGACTCCATTTTCTGATTTGGAAAATTAAGTCATAACATCAACTTTGAAGAGCGGTTAGGAGGATTGGAGATAAGTATCTAAAATATTTAGAGCAGTACGTGATGATCTGAACATATTACCATTTTTAATAATTAACATTGGCACTATTAATAATTGTATTTTACCCAACAGACCTATACATGGGAGCTCCACTTTTATCAGGCAAGAGGTTGGCAGGAATCAATGCTAACAATAAATTAATGAAGTTTTTACCTGAAAGAACAGGAACCCATTATTAGAAATGCTATCCTCTTTAAAATGTATTTGAAAAGAAAAGAAAGACTTTTTGATGTTGGGATACAAACATTACCTTCCTTCACTGCTCAAGGTACGGAGGCAAATACTCTAAATAAGGAATAAGGCAGTTATATGCAGTATGCAGAGAAAATGTAGAGAGGTGCTGAAGCAAAAGACTCCTTGGGTGCTCTGAGGCAGAAAACATTACACGATTCTGTTTGAAAAATTACAGTCAGGCAGTTTACAAAAGTGTGGGCATGCTCAAATTTTCTGAAGCTTCGCCAGTGTCATAAAGATGAAGATAAGGAGTTAAGCACAGATCTTAAGAAAATATGGAGAAGATTTTTTTCCTTCCAAAAGTCTTAGCTAGCAAAACAAAAGTTACATTTAAAATTTTTAAGATAATTCTAAGACATGACTAAATCTTTAAGCTAGGACTATATCTTACAGACAAAGAAGTATTTATAGATATTTTAGACATGACTCAACTTCTTTAAACACTTCAGATAACTTCTGGTTTAATTTTTTTGTCCAAGATTTCATAAGAATATACATATATAATCTGCTCCTAAGACATGGCTTTCCAGGGAGCAGAGCAAGCAAGCCTTCAGGGAGTTCATCTTTGGACTGCTAAAGTCCATCCGACACCTCTCTTGGTAAGAATCTGATTAATGATAGTGCTCACATGTAGGAAAAGCTCAGGCCTCCCCTGTTGCATCTGCCTAACCAAAATAAGGATGAAACATGGGAGTGGGCAGAGCCAGAGGAGCGTGTCTGTTTTTGGGGGGAACAGTCTTTCTAATGGCACTCTAGTCTGAAGCTAGCCTTTTGCTCTGTACGTGTTTCTGAAGACTGATCAGAGCTAGACTGGACTAAATATTGGACCAATCCCACCAGAGAGAAAAGAAGGCCAGTGGAAAACAACATGAGCGAAGTCTGGCTATTTCGGCTACAACAGTGACGTGGTTTGTGTGAGAATCAATGCAGCAAAGGGGCCTCTAGGAGGGCAGACTGATGTGTGTCCCTAGAGGAGCAACAGCAAGAAACACCCGTTATCATAACAAAGGGTTAGAAAAAAACAAAGCATAAATACCAGTCAGGGCAGGGCTAAAATACAGTATTTCTGCCAGGTAGATATTAAGTAGCATTAACATTATTTTATTTTCACAAATAACTAATAGCATGAAAAAAGGTTCAGAATCATTATAGATGTAAAACGTACATAGAATTACTCTGTTAAATATAATATAAAGACCTTACATAAATATATAAATGTATACACACATACACACACACGTAAACACATACTATAGTAAACAGAAACAATAAGAAGGGAATATCCTAGAATACCAAACATGTGTATCTTTTTTTTCAGATAATCAAATTATGGAAACGTTCCCTTTTTTCTTTGATAAATATCTAAGAGCAAGTACTGGGCTTAGGATCAAATCCCCATTCTAGAACTTTCTAGTTGTGTGACCATAGCAAAGACACTAAACCTTGCTGAATCTCATTTCTTTTCCCCCTCACTTCTAAAATGAGAAACAACATTTGCAGGTGGGAGGATTTTCTTTGGAAACGATTTAAGATCATGTTTGTAAAGGGCTTTCCATAGAGTCTGGCATAGAAGGAGTGCTCTTTCAATGCTAACTGGAATTATCATTCATCCTACAAAAGAAATGTGAAATTTAATTAGAAATTATAAAGTCTGTTAAAAACAAAAGACAGCATGAACAATGATTCAATAACACAGAGTGGGAAGAGAGCTGGTGAGAAAGGACACGGTGCAGTGCCTGGTGTGTGTGAGCATGCAGAGCTCCGAGAAGAAAAGCCAGTGGCAGTGACCACTGGCCAGCGAACAGGGGAGACAACAGCGAACACCACCAGAACATTTTACCCTTAACACCTGACCCGATGGACATCTACCTGAGCAGATGTCACGTATCAGGAAGCAAGAAATAGACAAACCTATGGGGAAGTATCAGACTAAGACCTGAGCTCTTCCTGAGACTGACATGATCACTTTGATGAAGAATTTCAATTTGTGGAAATGCCACATTCGTTGCTTAGCAAATGTTCATGTAATTTATCTCAAGGATCACTGGTTATTTTATGCTAATTCTCTTGTTTCCACAGTTCCTAAACCAAGAGTCCCTTCCAGGCACAGAGCAGAGTGCACATTCCTAAGCCCATGTCCCCACTCCAGTGACTGTAAAATTCACAGCCTGGGCAGAGGCTTTTCACTCCTAGTCTGACTCTGTTCCTCCCCAATAGGATGGGCTAAAGGAGTGCTGCCCTCATGAGGAACATCCTAGATTATTCTTTTCCTTCATCTCTGTTTAGCAGGTCAGGATGCCTCCCAGAATTGATAGCCAAAGTGGAATGCTTCACTTATAGGAAGACCTAAATGTGATGTACGAGTATAAATCAAATGAACAGTCTAAAAACCTTGACTACGAATTTTCTGACACCTCCATAACCAAAAGCCGCTCCCTGTGAAGTTTTAACATCAAAGATTGAGTTTAGAGTGGTCAGATATTTATGAAATATTTTTCCTAGGGGAGTTTCATTTCATAGATGTACAGGAGATCTATCTGAGCATAGATTGCTCAGATAGGGTGCATACAAAAAACAGAGCATATTATTTCAAGGTTATCAAGTGAACATATTCTTTAACCTCCAAGCTATAATATGTTAGAGGTTCTGAGCATTTTCCTTGGAACTTTGGTTGAAACAAATAAAATATTGCTATTGATGAGGAGTAGTCAACTATAAAATATATATAGTAATTTTGCAAATACTCTTTCAAATTGTTTTCTGCTTAAGTAAGGAAAACAGAAAAAAATAGAAAATGAAATTTAGCAAGATGATATATAGATGCAGAATTTACAGTCTCATAAAACAATCCAGAAAGTGCTCTAGCCCCATGTTTACTTATATTAGCATAAGCAGGTAACAAACACCTGAGTTCTTTATTCCTTTATCCACACTGTTTTCATCTGCCTACAGTGAAACTACCCATAAATAAGACAGCAAGGCAGATTTTCTTAGTTATTGACTTAGAACAGCCAATATATGACTGAATCACACTTTTCTTTTAGCTTTTTATTCAGTTCATTAAATTTCATTCATTCATAATGGGTTCAATAAAGGAGGGCTACCATGAGTTAAACATTGGCTAAGAAAAAAGACACAGAGGTAAAAACAAGAGACTTTTGTCTACAAGTTGTTGTATTATTCAGGGATAAGGACAGAGACAGAAAGCAAGAATGGACATATGATTTGAAAAGCATTAGTGATTTAGCCGACCTGAGAAGGCTGGACCTTATATCAGCAGTGGAGAAAGCTCCAAGTGGCCTGATTTGTACCAGAGTCACCAGAAGCCACAGGGATGGTTTGTACCAAGTGCCCTGGAGTTGGTACATGGAGGATTGGTTGAAAGCAGTTTTAGGAGCAGTGATGGCTGCAGATTATCTCTTACAACCAGGTGATCACCTCTCATCCGTTCCTAGTACAGAACCAGAGGTTTAATCTCGGGAGACTGCAAAATAGCTGGCTCTAGTCTGGGACATTCGAGCGTCTGAGGAAGAACATCACATATTGGAAGAAAGTGTTTACCTGCTGCATTTGAGATTCTTTTTAGCCTACCTAACTCGGAATGCAGGCAGCAAGAGAGAAAACTTATAGATAGAACACTGGATGACCCTTCTCTGAGGACTCTGACCCTCCCTAAAGAGGAAGCATTGACTTTGGGGCTCTGCAGTGAAACTGCCCAGAGAGGTCAACCTAGAGAGGAAACCACAGCTAACAAACACAGCCACGCACACTGAACTTTCACACAGCTCTCCTTTTTTACACAAATTGGTTAGATACAAATTGGCAATGAAGAGTTTTCAGACATTGATAAGAATATATATTCTGAAAGACAAAATCCAAAACAAAGAAAGCCAGCCTATCAGAAAAAAAACCCAGAAGACATGCAAAGAAAAGAAAAAAAAAATCAAATGGTATTAGCATTTTCAGAGAACAGGAAGAGATATTGCATCTATGGAAAAAATATAGGATGCTATAAAAGAAAGGCACAGAAATTTTAAAAAGTTTTTCAATATTAAGTATAAAGAAGAGGAGGTTTGGTTAAAAAAGTCTTAAGAATGTTATAATGGTACATGTTATAAGTTGGAAAATGTCAAGAAAATATGAAACAAAAAATTTAGAGGACATGTTCAAAAGGTCCCTCATTCAAAGAATAATAATTTCATGAAGAAATAATGGAGGAAATTGAGGGGGGAATTTTAAAGAATAAATTTAAGAAATCGATTTCAAACTAAAAAACATGAGCTTACAGATTGAATTTATGAGTTCTCAGAGTGATTGATAGAAATCAATTCATAACCTATCAAATTATCATTATGAAATTTCAAAAATTTCAGAACACCAGGAAAAATATAAAAAGTCATTTAAACTTCCAAAGAGAGACTAAGTAGAATAATATGATTAAATTTTGGGTGGAAAAAGAAAGTAAGCATATTAGGAAAAAAATGCCTCAGATTCTATGCCCACTTTAACTATCAAGACTGAGAATGTAGTGAGATAAATTTCTTCAAGATAAAGAAAATGATAGAATGTCTAATTATTTGAGCATAACGAGAGAAATTTTCCTAGGGAGGGAAAAGTTTGATGTTGAATCACCAATATTAAGTAGAAAATTAATGAAATTTTTATGATAAGAGGATATTTAATTGTGCAAGGAACTGCCAAACTGTCGTCCAAAGTGGTTGTGCCATTTTGCATTCCCACCAATAATGAATGAGAATTCCTGTCACTCCACATCCTCACCAGCTTGGCACTGTAAATATGTTAGATATTATTCATTCTACTAGATATGTAATAGCATCTCATTGTCCTTTTAAGTTGCCATTCCCTAATGACATATTATTCTGAACATTTCTTAATATGTGTGTTTGCCATCTGCACATCTTCTTTAGTAAAGTGTCTATCCAGATATTTCACCCATGTTTTAATTGGGTTATTTCTTATTGTTGAGTTTTATGCTTTTAAATATATATATTGAATGCAAGTCCTTTATCAGATAAATGTTCTGCAAACATTTTTTCTAGTCTGTATCATGTCTTTTCATTCTTTTAACAGTTTTTTCCACAGCGAAGACATTTTTGATTAAATTAAGCAGGTTTTTTTAAAACATGGGATAATTTTCAATTTTCAAAGAAAATCAAACTTTGTAGGAAAAATAATCATAATACAGCTTTGTTCTTCATACTGTTTATGTAGTCTAATTAACAATTAATATTTATATAACCAAATTACGATATATTCTCCTACATATATGAGACTTGGGTGACAGGGATGTGTATCTGGTGTGGTAGTTATGCTAATGAAAGAAAGCTAAATTGTCTTCCATTTTAGAAAATAGAGGCAACGTCCAAAACCTAATAATCAGGAAACAATATAAAGGTGTGATTAAAAGTTATTTAGGTAATAGAATCAATCCACTGCAAAGTTGAAAATGATATTCTAGGAAGAAATTTGGGGAGTGAAGCTGGACTTCTTTGATTAATAAACGAGGTTTGTAAAATAATTTTATTCCTTCTATGCATCTATGGAATTTATTAAAAGTAAAAGTAAATGTTAAAAATGAAGATGAATATTATTTCCTTAAATATTTAAAGTTTTTGATTTCCAGCAAGCCTTCCAAAAAAGTTGCTTCTGTGGAACGGTATGAATAGAAAAGTCTAAGAAAAAGTAAAACCTATGAAGAATAAGCCATAAGTAAATTCCAGAATGTGGGACATTCTTCAGGACAACAAGGGATTCAGTGTCTTGAACACATCAATGTCATGATCAAATAAACACCTACAACCACAACCAGAAAATGAGGTGCGAGATCCAGGAGAATCAATCTAGAATGAAAAAGGTATGAAACCAAAATGTGGTGCAGGGACACTGATGGGATTCTTTCATAAAAGATAGTTGGGGACAATTAAGTTATGAAGATGCACTCAGTATCAGCTGATACTAAGAAATCCTTGTTAACTCCGTGAAGTGTGACAATGGATTTATGATGCCATTGTATAATTAACTATCAAGGAGTGAAGTGTCATGATGTCTCTAATTTATACAAAAATGTCTTGGGAAAAGAAACAATAGGTATTAAATGAGCTTATGAGGTATATGGTATGCATTATCTCATCCCTTCTACTTGTATGTGTATCTGAACACTGTCATAAAGCATAGTTAAAAATAATCATTTGGACTGTGTTTTATAAGTTTAAAAGTATTTCTCATATATTCAAATTTTTGAGGTTAAGATATTCAGAGACTCGTAGAATTTGTCAGCTCAAAGGATTAGACCATTTCATATGTGGAGAAATCAAGGATGATAAAATTGAATTGAGTTGCCCAAAGTGATGGCGCCAGTTATTTGTAGAAATAATATTTCAAATATGTGTCCTTGTCCTCTGATTCCCAATATTTCCTTGAAAATAAGATTCACAATTAATCTCTGTCATCTTTTCAGCTCCCAGCATGTACCCATTGGATTTAAAATACATCAATAGTTTGCTTATAGAGTAGTTTTATCTGTTTTCCAAATCAATTTACATAAAAATATCTGTTTTCTATCAGCGTAAACAAACAAGTGAGATCAAATAACTTTCAAAGCAAACATTGTAGTTGGCCAAAATTATTTTACAAATCATAACTGAAAATAGAACAGAAAACGGAAGCTCTAAAAACATTAACTACATGATTCATGGCTTCTCTTTTATTAAATTCACATTATATGTTGTTACCTTTTCTATATACTCTTTAACTGAAAAATACCAACATTTAAATCTAACAATACTCAGTTGCCAACCCCAACAAAGATGCTAAATTTAAAAAGTCTGACTCTTTAGAAGAAAGATCAACATTCTCATCAATTAATCCTCATTTTTCATAATAAAAAATGTGGGCCAGCTGCTGAATCAGGTACTTGGACAAACATTGCTGCCTATTTTGTAAAATCAGCTGTAGCACATTTGTGCATGGAAAGAGTAGCTGATTTTGCAAGATGCTACAATATACAAGCTACATATGGTTCAGTGTATTTCCCGCTGTATTCTTATTTTCAACCAAGAAAACACCTTAGGCATTTGTACTAACCCTCCTTGACTAATGTTTTCTTTATACAGAGCATAGCCCTAAATATGTAACATTTGACTTCTTTCTATAATGGAAAGAAAGGAATATTAATACTCAAGATATAACTTACTAAAATTTGAGTGAGAAGGGGAAAATATTTTTATTGAGGATTATAATTTTTATTTTACAAAACAAATATGACTTGGACATAAATACAATACTTTCCATCTATTGATTCTTTTTCTCTAGGTCACACTGTCAAAAGGAAGATATCAGTTTGCTGCTATTTATATACTCTATATCATGTTCTTGCTGTACAGTAGATACATGCAAGTATATAAAAATTAAACTATAACATTCCTAAACAACCTTAGAATCACTGGACAGATGAAAGAAAGAATTAATAGATGAATGTAATATATAAGTCTGAATACTTGATTCTAGAATAAAGAAAAATTTTCACAAAGAGAAAAACTAGTGTTGAGAACAAATGTTCAAAAAAGTGGCTGGAACATGACCTAAAACCATTAATAATACTGAGGAAATTTCTATGAACAGTAAAAGAGAGAACAAGAAGTTTTAATCTACTACTTAACTATTTTAAATGATGAGGAAAATGCTTCAATTGATCGATGGCTCTTGTAATTTTTCAGTCATCAATAATTGATTAAAAATAATATTTAATAAAATAGAACAAGAAAATGAAAATCCTCAGGCTAAACCAGTAGAGACCATATTAGAGAGGATCTGGACACTTGAAACGCCCTTATCTTCACAAAGCCTAATGCAATCTTCCTCAAAGGACTTGAGATACCAATTGAAGTATCAGATTTATAGATAGTCCTTGGATTTGGGATAGCATCTCCTCGATAAGGTAGAAATGGTTATTCCTATTAAACACACTCACATATGTATGCATGTATGTATAAGGGCCGGTATTTATTCCTATATGTAGGGTTTTTTCATACATGTTCTTTTTTCTTTAATGTAATACTCTTAAGCAACCTATTTCCTAAGGAGTCTTCACTATATTTTGCAACTTATTATTATGAAAGTTTCATCCAAAGAGGCTCAAAAGATCTGGTAAGCAAAAAAGCATTTATGTGGTGTCTTAGAATTGCAGTTGAAGGAACACAGATTTCAGTACAGACAGGAACCTGTCCTGCAAGGAAGAGGTTTAAAGGGTTCTTTTAAGGGTCTTTGATAGCAAAGTAGCACATTGTTCAATCAATTCATCTGACTACTACTATAACCTTTTAGAAATGTTGGTTGGTAGTTTACTTTATAGTGTATTGGCGATTAGAGTGTTGAAATTTTCCAAGGCTATATATATATATATATATATATATATATATATATGTATATTTTTATATATATGTATATTATATATAAAATATACATATTATTATATATGTATATTTATATATACACACACACAGGGTTAACATTATATGTTGGGGAACTCAAGAAAAAAATAAAAACAAAACATGAAATGAACATGACAAGAAGAAGCTTAAGTAAATGAGCAAGAGCATGTACATATTCTATAATAATAATACATTTCAGAGCTGGGTGTGGTTGTTCATGCTTGTAATCCCAGTATTTGGGAGGCTAAGACAGGAGGATTGTAGTTTCAAGACCAGCCTCAGCAACTAGGCAAGGGCCTCAGCAACTTAGGGAGACCCTGTTTCAAAGTAAAAAGTAAAATTGGCCTAGTGGTTTAGTTCAGAGATAGAACACCCCTGGATTCAATTCCCAGTGCCACCACTACTAATAATGATAATAAATTTTAGGAGACGGATACATCTCTGCGCTGGTGTTTTCCCAAATGTTGTCCATCAGACTACCTTACATGACATTTTCAATTTTGAAAGTAGAGCAGAGAAATTAAGATAGACACGTTTTGTTTTTTAAATGAAGACCTTTCATCTTTAATAATTTTTACTACAAATTTTGGAACATTTTCAACTATCCAAATAATGCAGTTTGCTACAAAGACACATGTTCGGTGGTAAATGAAGCATCAATAATAAGCTGCACTTTTCCAAGGAGCCAGATTCTCACCTCTTCTATGAAGCTCTCCCTGGCATCCCAGCCCTTCTTGATTGCTTTTCTTGATTCTCTTTTTTATTTTGTATATGAACATGTTTAGATACCTTAGATTTTGGCCTTTTTAAAATGTCATTGCTGGAAAGACACTTGGACATTACTCAAATCCAACTTGTTCATTTTATCAATGATTAAACTGAAGTGATAGAAATTGACCTCCTTATAGTGCTGGTACAAGCAATATTTAGCCCTTTTTTTTTTTTGGTACTGGGGATTGAACTCAGGGGCATTCTACTTCCAACCTACATCTCCAGACCTATCTCATTTTTTATTTTGAAACAGGGTCTTGTTAAGTTCCTGAGGCTGGCCTCAAACCTGTAACAGTGCAGCTAACTTTCATCCTCCTGTCTCAGCCTGCCAAGTACTGGGATTACAGGCATATACCATGGTACCAAGCCCTGTCTCCTATTTTTTAACTATTTTATACTGCCTCGCAGGCAATCTAAGATGTATTTGTTGTTATTAAATGTTCTTATATATGTGACTTTATTGAGGGCAGGAGTACTGTTTTACAATATTTTGTGTCATGCACAGTGAGTGCCTAAGATAGTCCGGAGCATGTGATAGGCTTCCCTGAATTTAGGAACACAGATTTTAATTTGCATAAATTAAAACATCTCCTCATTGCAAGGCAAATATACTGTATCGTACTAATGTCAAGGGCACTATTACACCCAGAAGCTTCAAAACAGTTTTTTCTCCATTATTATAGAGAATTAGTGAAAGTTCACCAATTTTTACATCAACTTTCAACGTAACTCAATATTTGGCATTAATACTTATAAAGGTAAAAGTATCATAAGATATTGGGAAGCAGAAATTAGACACTGTCTTAGAAGTCAACATTGAGGACTACAAAATATTAAGAATCCTTGAGCAAGACAGTGCAGTTAACTTTCAAAAAGACAGCTCTCGGATCCCATTGTTTCCTGGAACAATTACATCCTTTTCCCACTAACCATGAAGCTGAGGCTCTTTCTTTCTGTCTCAGACTCCTACAGTTTGTTGCTTATTATGCATTTCCATTTGTTCTTTTCATGATTCTCTCGCATTTCACAATCAATTGAAAACCCCTATTGTCTTAGTTTGTGTTCCTCAGCCTGAAAATAAAACAAAGGGAATTAGCAAACCTGAATACCAGTCTACAGGCTTCGCTCCTTTTGTCTTGTTATATCTTGTTTAAAGTTACCGCAGAAGTAGCTAGTTCTCCTGTTAATCGATGTGGAACTTATGGAGGTGCTACCTCATGGTTATGAATGCTGAATATTAACTCCTCTAGGCTCTACTGCAATAGTATCCTCCCCCATAATAAGATGTATTTTTACTTCTACAAAAAAATGTAAATGTGATCATTAGCTTACCATATAAAATAATCCAAATGAAAAAAAAAAATCTGAAAACAGCCCACCCCACCCCACATACGTCCTGCTGTTTGCCAGAATGTTTAGAAACCACTGGGGCCTCCTTTCTTCTTTTGATTCCGTGTAATTGAAAAAGACAAGAGATTAGAAGGCTCAAAGGACTGGATTCTTTGCTCTTATTTGGGAGAAGGAACTGCGTTTTTAGCGTCCAAAGCTGACAGGTTAGAAGGCTGATGGTAGGGACCTCAGTCCATTCCAAATAAAGTGACCAAGAGGGAGGCACCCTTCAGAGCTGTGCTTGATCTTGCTCACACTGGGGGCAAGTCTGGGGCTGCTTTTTAGTCACAGAGTGCTAAAAGTTTTGAAGCCTAATTTTTCCATGTTAGCATTTCCACAATTGCTTTCAGCTCCATTCTGCATTGTCTTCCAACTTGAAGAGGGATTAGATGAATTATCTTGCTTGTTTTTGTTTAGGAGGCAAACCAAATTGCCTGGAGACTAAGCTGAAAAGTTAGTTTTGTTGCTTTGCGTTTTTGGGGGGTGGCAGTTTGCACCGTGGCATTATTTTCTAGTGATGAGAAGGGTGCCCTCATATTACTTGGAAGACTGTGAACAATGAACATAGACATTTTAAGGTGGAGGGAGAGAGTTCAGCATCTGTGTTCTTTTGTCCTTCAGCAAATCTTGAGGAGGCTTATTACAAAGAAGACATGTTTGTAGTGCTTTGTGCAGATTTAAGCATATGGTCAGTGTGTGTGTGTGTGTGTGTGTGTGTGTGTGTGTGCTCGCGTGCGCGTGCGCGCGTGTGTGTGGCACTTCCATGCCTTTTTACAGATAAATGTGCAGGGCTGACTGGAGACAGGTGCAAGCCTGTGCTAGCATCTGGCCTCCTGCTCTGGCTCCAATCACATAGGTAGCTTTACTTCAGCGAAGCAAATTAGTAAAGGATCATAAGTCTGATGCTCAAGGAAACCTTTTGGCAAGCCCAAAAGAAACTAGAAGACAAAAAGCCCAGGGATGTGTTGGCCAGGGCGATGAGTGTGAGCAGCTTCTAGGTTCCCCTCCTGCGGTTTAGCTGTTCTCTTTGTTTGCCTGTTCAAGTTTAGGGCCACACCTTTCCATTCTCTGTGATGTATTTTGTCTCCCTGATTCCTTAGGTGGCTTCCACCTCTGTCCAAAAAGGCAGTTGCTTCCATGTCCCCAGGGTGCTCATCACACGGGTAGGCATTCTTTTCAGTGTCTGTTCAAATGTTAATACTAATGACCTTATAATTCTTCTGACTTTCCAAAGAGAGGTGAAGTACTCAAAGCATGTCAACGAATGGTCAAGTGCAATTCAAAATATGGCAGTAGTCTGTGTCCCTTGCAATCTTTGGGTTTGGTATATATATATATAAAAGTGACTAATGTACTAAAAGGTATAATATGGGAGACAATTTAGGCATAGAAAAATTGTCCTAAATAGATTTTTAAATAATATTTTATTAGGAAAATGAGGGGTGCTAGGGGGAATTTCTACGTTTCATTTTCCACAAGTTCATAAGGCTACATCTTATACGCAGGGAATTCATCAGGTCTACTTCAACCTCTAGGACAGAAAACCAGACTGAACACAGTGGCTGGAAGAATCATAGTTGTGGCAATGGAAAGTGAGCAAGTGGAATTGAAGGATATTCACTGCTTCCTGCTTACTTCTAAAAAAATGTAAATGTGATCATTAGCTTACCATATAAAATACCTATTTTTGCCGGGCGTGGTGGCGCACGCTTGTAATCCCAGTACTTGGGAGGCGGAGACCGGAGGATCGGGGTTCGCGGCCAGCCTCAGCTACTTAGTGAGGCCCTCCGCAACTTCGTGAGACCTTGTTTCAAAATAAAGGATAAAAAATAGGGCCAGAAGTGTAGCTTGGAGGTAGAACGCCCCTGGGTTCAATCCTCGGTACCACCAAAAAAAAAAAAATAAATAAATAAAATACTTATTTTTTAGGATGAACACTGGGCCACTTTGTTGGTTTGAAGGAAATAAGAAGAGTAGAGGATAGAAGAGAGAAATGCAGGATCAGTACATAGCTTTGAATATAATTTTGTGGGAGAAGCAACATCATTTTATGAAAGACAAGTCCTGATTGAACACCTCTTTCTTTAAGATAAGTTGCAAGGCGAATCAATAGGGGCTGAAATGGAACAGCACCCAGAGCCAGTGTCCAGCCTTGCCTGTAACTGGCTGGCCATTCTGATGGGGCCACTTTGAGCATCAGCTGTTTAATGGTGGGTGAGTAAGGGCCTTTCAACTCTCATATAATCCAAGTAGATGAGTTCAGACTGTACTGAAATGCGTTTGATGGCTCCTGCCTATCAGAAGAAATTCACTGATATATAGAAATAAAAGGTAGAATTTGATACTTGCTTTAAAAACCTTTTTTTAATGGGATCTGTATCATCTCAATCATTTCCAAAGAATTCTAAATTTGAAAATGTAAATAATTATTAATCATTGCATTATGGTTTATTGATTGAATACATTTTATATGGGAAAATGCACTGTTTGGCTATATCCTGACTCCACTAAGACCTTGGGCCAGTTTTTAAGCCCTCCAAACTCAGTTTACTCATCTGTAAAGTGACAATAAGACTTGTTTGGTAAGAATTTTCTAAATATTATGTCAAAGGGTGTTTATAAAGCAGTTAGTGGAATGACAAGAGCATTGGTCCTCAATTAGTGATAAGTGTTTTAATTATTTATAATTTTATTCTTATTTAATAACTATATGTGGCATTTTAACTATTAATTAAAATTATAAATTCATACTATATTAGGTGAAGCATATTTTTATGTTTTTTTTTTCGGTACAGGGGATTGAACGCAGCGGCGTTCTACCTCCGCGCTACGCCCCCGGCCCTATTTTTTATACTTTTATTTTGAAATCGGGTCTCGCGAAGTTGCGGAGGGCCTTCACTAAGGAGAGAGAGAGAGAGAGAGAGAGCGCTGAGGTTGGCCGCAAACCCAGATCCTCCGGTCTCCGCCTCCCAAAGTACTGGGATTACAAGCGTGCGCCACCACGCCTGGCCTATTTTTATGTTTTATACTATATTTCTTCACATCTAAGTTATCATCGGTTGTAAGATGCACCGTTATATAAAAAAAGGTGTGCCATTATTCTATGTATCACTGGAAAAGAAAATATAACTGTTACTTAAACTATTATACCATACTTGGCAGTGTGATTTGTAAAATGAATCCAAATTTTACAGTGCTAGAATTTGAAAAGCATATATCTTAAAATAATAATGTACAGTATTTCTAGGAATCTCCTTTAAACTCTGTATAGGATACATTTTTATGTATAGTTACCACTGACTTCTTATTAGGGTCCTATGTTAAGATATATTCTCCTTTATGAAATAATGTCTAAAATATTAAAATATAATATGATTATTCAACTTATTATTGATTATCTAATACTTTAAGAAACTGTATCATATAAATAGTTCAAATACAATAAGTGTGAAAACATTAAAATGCTGGCCATTTAACAGTGATTGAATTGAAATGCTGGCCATTTAACAGTGATTGAATTGTCTCATAGTGGGGTGCTTTTTGGTTTTTTTTGTTCCTTAAACATTGTAACATATGTTTATCTTATGAGGCTCAAATTTGATGACAGACACTGGATCCTACTCATTTCCTTTTTCTTTCTTTTTTTTTGTGGTTCTGGGGATTAAACCCAGGGGCATTCTACCACTGAGCTATACCCCAGCCCTTTGTATTTTTTATTTCAAAACAGGGTCTCACTAAGTTACTGTGTGCTGGCCTCAAACCTGTGATCCTCCTGTCTCAGCCTCCCAGGTACTTGGATTACAGGCATGTGCACTGTGCCCAACCCTACTTATTTCCATTTCTTCCAGTAAATATAGCACTTGGTGATTATAGGATGGTAGTATATGTTCTTTTAGGGGTGAACAAATGATTTTGAGTTCAGGTTACCTCTATGGCTATTGAGAACCAGTGTATCAAGCATCGCTTATGCATTTCATTGAAATAATACCTAATGCCTAATTTCCTATTTCTATCTGTTTTCATAGGGACCAGGGACTTTCTCTTCAATATAATTTATATAGCCCTCTTCTTGATGTCTGCTGGATATTTAATTGGGGGGAGGGCTAGTAAGTATATATATATAGTGATATTAGTTGTGCTAATTATATTTTCAGCTTGATGGAAGGAATATGTTCTTTTAATACTGATTATTCATTTGAAAGTTATACATACTGCCTCATATGTGCTTCCCAGTGATTCAATTAAAAACCTGAAATTAAGGTTAATAATAATTCAATAATAGAAGAGGAAAATAGCAAATTTCTTCTGGTAGATAAAATATTCAGTATTTGGAATCACAAGTTTTGAGTTTGATACTCACTCTGTGACATGGACCAAGGCACTCAGCTTGTGGTGAGATACCAGTGGAATATATATAAATTTGTTAGGTAAGCTTTAAGGTAAAATATGACTATAAATTTGGAATATAATTGCCAGCAAATTGTTCATTTTTCTCTCTGGCAAATATAAAAATTAAAATTTGAGTGTGGCTGCAAAATATAAAATAATCTCTAATTTTGGTACAAACGTGACTACTCCAACTATGATGAAACTCTCAGTACAAACAGATTATTATGTCATTGAACCTTCATATATAAATAAAATTGCGTTATGCACTTCAGTGATTTCAAAAGGATAAATTCTTTCTAAGGCGATCTTTCAATATAACATGATGCACGATAGTTTTGAAACTCTTAAAAAGGAAAAAAAATTGCCTGAGGAAGTGAAACGGAGTCAGTTTTCATATAGGCATGCTATTTCATGACCATCAGGTGGAAACTTTTCAGGTTTAATGCTTTATAATTCTCCCAGCTGAAGCTTTAGAACTTCAAAGCGCTGTAGAACATTTCAAATTTCTCTTCTGCCCATGAGAAAACCCTTTGCATTGAAAGTTGCTTTCAACTGGAATTCTACATTTGGTATTACACAACAGTGACATATTTTTATGGAGATTAAAATTACACACCAAGAATGTAAAGTTGCCCAAGCAAAACCATTCCTACTATTAAAAATGTCCGCACTATCCACTATAAAGAGCTATGACCTTCTCTTGTCCATAAATAATGCTTCCTAGGATCAATTTAAACTCCATTTATGAATTCCATATTTTCCTAAGAAATACTCATCTACTAACTACCTGAAATGTACAAAGAGGATTTACTTAAGCCTAATTATGTTTCCTTTAACTAGTAAACAATAAATCTACCACTGATTGCAAAGACAGGCGATCAGTGGGTATTATAAAGAAAATGACATGAAAATCAATATGTAATTCCTGGGAAAAGGGCACGCTATACTTTTAATTTGAAATCTACCAGTGGCAAGCCATGAATATAAAACTTGCCTCTGTCAAAATAATTTGTTTGCTGTAAAACTAGGAATCATCCTTGGTTATCTAATACTTCAAGAAACAGTGTATTAGGCCCTCTCAGAATCTGTGTGAAGCTGGCCCCCTTTGGCAACTAAAAGAGCTCTTTGAACCATAGAACAGATGTAATGAAAATTGGTTCCATTAAATGCAGCTGGCAAATTACAAACTGAGAAATTAATGCACCATACCACGACTCTAGGGGCTAAAATGAATCAAGGTGTGGTTGCCAGATGCTTGTGTTTCCTCACTGCCTCCCCCAATAAAAACAGTTCTGTTTATAGATTCATTTAATAGAATGTAAATTATTGGTAGAGGCAATGCAAATTATGAGATCATGATTTGTTTAATACAATATAAATCACGGGAACGGGCAATACAAATTATGCGAATGAATCAACTAAAACAATAATTGTATAGTATTCATGACATAAAATGTAAAAAGGAGAAAAACCTGAATGCTGCAATTCTTACTCCTTTGAGCTTGGGAAATGCACTGGACTTCCAGGAGGGCTCACCACCCTATGGACTACCTCAGAATTCCTGAGGGAAGGGAAAGTTGATTCAGTAAGATCCATAAACAGCATGCTCCTTTGTTGATTTCAGTTCAATTTATTCCAGCTTGATGTGCTGCTGATGGCTCTACTAGCAGAACCCGACAAAAGTCCATTTAGCATCTGTTTTGGAGGTGCTCTTGAGTGGTGCTGAGCAGTCCTCTTGAGTCATTAGGTAAACATGGCTCCAGAACTGCACTTGCAAGGACCCCCCTGTGAAGTCTAGAGGGGAGGGAATTCAAAGTCTATTCCCAGGTAACTCAGGCAATCCCTGGGGTGTTGCTCCTTTCCCCTCCTTTCTTAGAACAAATAAACAATTGCCAGAGACTTGGATGTGTTACAGTTCTATTGGGTTGTAGGTGTACATGTAAGACATCCTAAAACTAAGATGGTCCGACTTTATTTGAAAATACCTGGTTTTTTCCCGCAATGAATGTATGTAACTTAATACTTGATTATTTTTCATGCGAACTCGGTCATTTAAAACAGATTTTTATAATACCTAACTCAGTCCAGGGAAGAAGATAAAGAAAGTGACTGGAAAAGGTTCAAAAAGGAACTGAATTATTGGCAAAGTTTTTGTTTTTAAGCAGATTAGTATGTATATGAGTATCATGGCATTTTTGAACATCTAACATGGTCCATAATTATGTTAAAATTAAAAAAATATTTTAAAGGACTTATATTAAAAATATATCAAGGGACAGGTTTTTATGGAGAGTTAATTATCAATATTCTAATTTGTTCTCTAACTAAAGTAACGTCAAGATTTCTGGAATTCAAAGAAAAAAGATTTACCGGATTATATGGGTAAATGAGTATTTTATTTCTCTTTGGCTAACATGTGTGGCAATGCACATAATTAGCCTGGGTGTCTCATCTACATATATTAAGAAATCCATTTTTCATACCTTCATGATAAAAAGCTATTTCATAGATATTCAATCCACAAAAGTGACCTGACTAGAACATGACAGATATTTTGAGATAGGAATTGCAAAATAAATAGTGACCTAATTGCAATAATAATGCATTCACATTTTCTTAAACTAAAAGGTATACAACAGATTTTTTATTGCATAAACAAGTCCCTCTCCTATTCTTTTAAAACAGCTATTAAGTAAACAGTAAATGACCACCTTCATTCCATAGATATGAAGAAAAATGTTATAGTATAATTAGTAAGCATATACATATTAGGCACATGCAATATTCATTACACATCCTATAGCAACCAATGACAATGTGTAGGTTGGGTGGCCTATTTACTTTTCTGTCCAATAAAGCACTGTTCTAATTAGAGCACTGCATCATACAGAATTACACTATTTCCAGATAAAGAACTTTTCGTAAAGTGCACAGATATTGCAATATGCATATTGTGTGTTTTATCGCTATTATAAGCGTGCAGCAGTGACAATTTCCCATTGTTTTATGGCAGCATTATTCCCACATATGGAGACCTATATACAAAATACATACAATTGCCCACATTCTCCATATGTTTTACAACACCTACTTTCCACCATTAGCAATTTCTCCTTTGAATCAAATTAAAATTGTTTTCAATGCACAGATAAGTTATTTCCATAATTCTACAAAAGGTCAAGTTTCTATATGAATGAAAACAAGTTGATTATAGATTAAATGCTCTGAAAGAGTAAGTAAAAGTCTATGCATACCTAAGCACTCTTTCTTCCTTATAGGTATTCATTTGAGAATTTTGTAGGAAGGGATTTTGATGTGTGTGGTAATTAATTGAAATAAATGAAAAATCTGCCTTATATCCAGACTAAATTTGCTTCAACAGCTGCTGATCCTCAAGCTCTGAATGTCAGCCAATTAGTGAAGAAGTTTTACATGGCTGCTGCCCTAACCAGGCTTCCTGTCTGACAGCTCCATTTGCAGCCTCAACCAGGGATGGAAGACTTTCTTTAATTTTTTTCTTTTTTTTAATTTTACACAGAGGCAAAATCAGCAGATAAAATATGTTAAATTTTCTCAGAAGATTGCTCACCCAATACAACACCATACCACCAATGACTGAAAATAAGAAAATAACATAGATTTTTTTTGTATGTTTTGCCTAAACTTTTCATCAATGTCAGCTAACAGAATATTAATTTCACTGGACATAACATAGTGGATTTTTCTCAACTTGATATAACAAATTAAGAAATGGATATGAAGATAAATAAAACTGAAGGTCTGCACATTTTAAGATACTCAGCAGTTTTGTTTATAGATTTGTTCAATATAATGTATATTATTGGTATGGGCAATGCAAATTTTGAGATCATAATTTGTTTAATAGAATATAAATAGGCCGGGCGTGGTGGCGCACGCTTGTAATCCCAGTACTTTGGGAGGCGGAGACCGGAGGATCCGGGTTCGCGGCCAGCCTCAGCTCTATCGCTCTCTCTCTCCCTGTCTCTCTCTCTCTTTCTCTCTCCTTAGTGAGGCCCTCCGCAACTTTGTGAGACCCGGTTTCAAAATAAAGTATAAAAAATAGGGCCGGGGGCGTAGCGCTGAGGTAGAACGCCCCTGCGTTCAATCCCCGGTACCGCAAAAAAAAAAAAAATAGAATATAAATATTTACTTATTAAAATTTATTACTTCATTTATTTTTGCCAAAATATCCCTAAAAGTAAGAGTGGGCATTTCCCTTTGGATTCTATATAATTCTAAGTTAAACACAGTTTTTTATAGACTATATTATTGTACTTTATTTGAATTTTTATTTCTTAAAGTCTGATGGAAAAGGCCTGACATATTACTTCTTCTGTACAACCGAATTCACTAAATTTTTATTTTAAACTAATGCCTATTAATGCAAATGGGACAGGGAGATTATCACAGATAAAGTCCATATAATTGCTCAAATCATTGGCAATATGCACAGTTAGGAAATTGCTAGATTGCTACCTGTCTCTTGCCCAGGAAAATGCCAATTTGGGGAACTAAAAAAAAATATTAGACAAGATGCTGAATCCTGTCCCTACTGTAGTTTTCAAGATATGGTATACTTATATTTAATATACTGAAACCAGCTCATTTGTGAATAGTTAGCCTATGTGCAAAATGAGAGATGAGATTTAGCCACATGGAGAAAGCAAATATGATTCAGAGCACAATGAAGTTAATTGGAAATAAAATACATAACATTTATTGGACTTTAAAACAGTGAATTCCAAAATAATTAAGTTAATAAAAGAGTCTCACTCTTTCCTGAACTAAATTAAATGGCTCTAAAATTAATTTCATTGGTTTTTTTTAATTCACTGTTAACTCAATATAATGAGCTTTTAAAATTAACTTCTTTGTTTTTGAACTCACTGCAGTAGAAGTCCATAAATGAACTTTTTTTTTTCTTTTTTGAATCACAAGTTAAACTTTTTCTAGATTTAGGCTGTAGTCATTTGATACATAGATAATACAGGCATATGTAATATCTAGGAGATTTTACTCAGGTATTCAAACTAAGATTTTAAAGGGGCCATTTGCCTACATTATATCTGCTATTTGGAAGTGAGAAATGTCTCTCTTTTCTGCGAAAGACATAGTGTGACAAAAGTGAAATTTTTAACTTTAAATGATTTTTTAAGAGATAAACATAGAAAACTAATTTGAACTTTCCAGCTCTGATAAAAGGCAGTCTAAAGATGACCTCAGATATAAGATGACAAAATAATTTGGATATTATATTCCTAGAATTCTACTCATTCAGCGTCCTAAATTTTAAATATTTTCCTGTATCTACAACATGGAAACAAAGTATTTTATAATTTCTAATTCATTCTGATGTGTATAGGAAAAGAAATGCAGGAGGAAAAGGGCATTTTGCTTATATTTCATCGGCATATTTGAATAACAAAATTAGGGAGAATTACTTACCTTTTAACCACTAACAGTTTAATACTGGAGCTCTTCAAATTTATATATGTATCCTATAATTATAATAAAATGTTTCTCATATTTGCATTGCGCTCTTAGCTTGTCATTGCTATCAATTTGCCCTAGACTACTGGCCCATGCTTGGGTAGTTTTACCAGCATTCTACTTTATTTTCTTGCTTTATCTCCTGATTCTCTTTGGACATTTAGCATATGCTATTTCTTCTCGGCCGATCGTCTTAGCCACATCACCTAGCTTTCCTGGCTAATTCTAGCTTTCTGGTTTCAAAGCAAGTGTCTAAACTTCGGGAATCCTTCTCTGACCCTATCCCCCAGATGGGACTAGGGGCCGCTCCAAATCAAGGGTTTATTACATTTAACTTTTAGCACTGCAGGGGCCCTGGGTCTTTATGATGGTAGAAAATGGGTGTCCACTTGTTTACATATGAATGTTCAGTGTTTAGCAGGGTGCTTGGCACAGAATTTTCACTCATGTATTTATTTAGTGAATAAATCTTTAACCATTGTTAGGCTACTATTTCTTCAATATTACTTTCATTTTGTTACTCTTTTCTTTAAGAAACTTTTCTCTTTGGTGCATCATCAAATCCATACCCTTTTGTTTCTCTTTATTATACTCTGGCTTATTTCCTTGGAGTTCTCACATTATCTTCAAAAACCTTTCTTTTTTTTTTTTGCGGTACTGGGGAATGAACCCAGGGGCGTTCTACCTCTGCACTAAACCCCCGGCCCTATTTTTTTATACTTTATTTTGAAACTGGGTCTCACGAAGTTGCGGAGGGCCTCACTAGGTAGAGAGAGAGAGAGAGAGAGAGAGAGAGAGAGAGCTGAGGCTGGCCGCGAACCCCGGATCCTCTGGTCTCCGCCTCCCAAAGTACTGGGATTACAAGCATGCACCACCACGCCCGGCCTCAAAAACCTTTCTTGAATCTATTTCCCTGTCTACAATCCTTTCCTTTCTCCTCAGCTCCAAATTGCCCCAATTCTGACATCTCCTCTATTTTTATGTCCATTAACATTGACATTTTCATTGTCTTACATATATTTGCCATCTAGTCTAACTCTTGTTTACTATATTTATTTTCGTTCCTAACTAGATTGTTATTCTTTGGAGGCAACAAGTACTTGGTGATGCTTATGGGATTATACGATCATAAATCAGGAAACAAGATTATAAAATCATAACTGATTGGACGAAAGGTATCACCTGACTGAGTTTTCTACACATAAAACAAATTCCTGAGGATACGGAAAATGACTAAATCACATCAAGTCAGATTCCTTGCAAGGTGCAGGATGAAGAGGATATACAAAGCTGCTATTTTACAGTGGAGTCCACCATGCCAGTGATCGACCAATACATGGACCCATACCAATTATCCATTTAATTTAAACATCATTATTTGAAAACCCTATTTATTGCTTTTTCAGACATTCGTTTTGAATCTCTGTAAAGGTAAGCTACTATCTTATACTATTTTAGAAATAGCCTTTTAATATGAAATAGGCCTTTACAGATGGCTGATTTCAGCGAATAACTACACTAGAGGTTATTAATAGAGATGTGATTCAGAATGATCAGACACTCAAGTCTGTCAGCTAAGGCGGGAGGCTCTGAAGAAGACCTGGATAGGAAGCTGTGAAGGGCTGGGGAGTCGTCAGTAATGTGCGGCCATGGGTGTCAGTTTCTGGAAAGCCATCTCTGATACTCAGTTGGACCCCTTCATTGATAAAAAATGCTACTGCCAACCTTGTGGCCACTATGCAGGGGGCCCATAATCTCTGGTCTCATCACTATATTACGAATGATTCTAGAAGTTAGAGGCACTGTTCAAGCAGTTTCACGGGGATAAAAGAGATTGGCCTTGGATGTGTCACCCCATATGTCCTTTAGTGTAAGGTGTAGATAAGACTAAAAAGGAGTGAAGTAAGTCCTTTAACCTTCATCCCAAACTGACCAGGTGGTTCCAACCAGGACTCCAAATCCTGGCTATGCATTTTTTAAAAATCACTGTTGTGTCATCTCTTTGGATCTGTTCATTTTTTCCCAAATAATCTGACATACCGTATATCTGAGAACAATTATGCACTGCACAAGTTAGCCTCTGTTAATGCTTTCAGTGAAATATATATATTATTTGAAAATTTCCTTCAATTTTAGTACATATTTCAGAAAGAAAGTTACAAAATCATTTACACAGACATTTGAACTATATATCTTACTGTTATTTATTACTTATTTTTCTCATTACTTAACACAATCTATCATACTGGTGAATTTATCTTCACTTTACATTTTTAAAAATTCTGGTCTTAAAGTTCTACATCTTCTGAATCATTATTATTATTTTTAGCCATTTGATATGTCTCTATATTCCTGACTCAAACATTTTTCCCCATTCACATTCAACTTTTTCTAGAAATCTTTCCTAATGACCCAGGGATGAGGACAGGGTTTTTCTTTATTGAAATCTTAAACAAAGATAATTTCCAGTAAAATCCAAATGCATCTTGGAAAAAGCCTTAAAATGCAGAAACACACAACTATCTGCCTTCCTGTTGTGGTGGAATATCTCAGGAAGATTAGCAGTCACACAACTTGTGCATGTTTCATGAGAGTATTCAGCACATCGTTTATTATGAGTTTTTTATCTTACACAAATCTCAAAACTGAAAAATCTCTTAGATATCACGCTAAAATGATATTTGCTACTAAATAGATAAGGTACAGCACAGTGATAGTCTTCCTTAATAATATGCACCTGCAAGATATTAGATCAGCTAATTAATATTGCTTTCAAGGTCAGCTACATCAGTGGTCATTGGAGAGGTAATTGAAAAATCAGTCTAACCTTTCAATTCAATATAAAATTGTAATCAGAAATATAGAACTTAAATGTGGGGAAAGGAAGTGCATTTCTTGTGTTATTTTTCATGAGTCATTTTAAATCTTTAATGCCTTAAAATTAATTACATTAATTATAGTAATAGGCTCTTCATTTCTTTAGTGTGGGGTTGCATTGTGATGTCAACAAGAAAACAATCATTAGAGGAGTAATTCAGGTTTCTTAGCCCCCAGACTCTAACATTGAAACACTACATTTACTATATTAAATTACCTGGTTTGGGCATAATAAGATGTGCATGTAAAACAATAGAAAAATTAGTGTGGGTCTAATTAATTTTTATATTTTCTTGCTTGGGGTTTCTAAATAATTATAGTAATTTCTATGTAAATGTTTATATCATCTCATGGTTGTACTTCAGCATGTTTAAATTTTCTGACAGTGGATATATTTGCTGAATTTCAGGTGGGAGATTTCTCTCAAAGGGCATATTTGAAAAATCTATTTTTCTAAAAATCTATGTTTACTATGATAAATTTTTATAAGAAATACAATTTGTACAGAGATACTTCTACCTGATCTTTTCTTCTTTAAGAGTAATACAACAGACCAAGAGAGTATATGATTATAATAAGAGGAAAATAAGCATCACAGTGAACAAGTTTAACTCAGATATTTAATCCAAATAAGACATATTTAACAGAGAAATCCAGCAATGAGCAGGCACTTCCAAAATAGTGCAAGCTATACTATCTATTATGGTCATATTTGCTTTATAGAAATAAAAAGAATACTTGCATATATCATTGGATATTTATTCATGTCCACTGAAAGACTCAAGGCATACAGAGTGGGCCATACATAGCAGGTTGTGGAAGAATTTTTGAAGAAAAAAATGCCACCTGAAATTTTTCTTCTGTTACTCCTAAGTATATGTAATGTGTGATCTGTTGGCTCGTGAGTCACATATTATTATACAAAAAAAGTTCACTTGAAAGGAAGATTATCTTAACATGGAAGTTTTAATTCTAATGCTTATATCCTGGTACTAAAAATGAAAACTAAGCCACCTCCTGTATACCTATAATCACACTCTGTGCTTAATAAAGAAGTGTAGAATTCACAAGCTTGTATTGTCAATAAACCACACAGCTGAAGACCCTAGGATCAGGCAATGGTTTTACATGTTTAGGCATCGGAAGAGTGAAACTGGGCGTGGTGGTGCACACTTGTAATCCCAGTAGTTGGGAGGCTGAGAGGATCCAGGTTCATGGCCAGCCTCAGCTACTTAGTGAGGCCCTCCGCAACGTAGTGAGACCCTGTTTCAAAAGAAAGGACAACACAACAACAAAAAAGAAGTAAGGAGTGGAAGAGGATAAAATATTCTCATTTGAGTCTTTACCACTTCATGACTTATGTTTTGAGAAAGCTATTTAGTTATTGGTGACTCAAAAAGGAATCTGGCCCCAATGACACAAATGCATACCTACTGAATAATACAATATATTCTACTGAGTAAAATATAAACTTATTATTATAAGATGAATAGTCATTAATGATCATTTACACATAAAATATATTTACTAAGCAATTTTTATAAGAAATTCATTACTTGTATTTATCCAGGGACCCTGGTCTGTATGAAATAACTGATTGTTGGTACTTCAAGGCATGCCCCACTAACTAAAAATTTTAACAAAATATGTGGGACAAAAACAAATGCTATAGGACAGGGACTTCATCTTTTCCCTCATTATTATATCCTCTGCCTCCAGAGGAGCTCCTAGCAACAGTTCCATGGAGTTGAATAAAAGGGACTACAAGAGAAGCAAACACAACATGAGGGTCCACATGATTTTGGTATTCACTAAAAACACTATTTAACTGAGAGCAATGAGTAGTAGATAAGATACATGAGAAAAGTTCACTGGAGGTTTGCTCTCAAGACATTCATTTCAGCACCTATTTTAAACATTAGACAGAGAGCAGTAAACAAGAAGATAAAATTGTTGCCCTGGGAAGGATTTCATGATGAGCTAAGATGGACAAATATTTTATAAACATTTAAACCATATTTTTGGTGCAAATATTGAGAGAAAAATAAAATAGAATAAAAGGGTTAAGGAGTACCCCAAATGTTTTTGCTTTCATTTTGGCCATTTAAAATGTGGTGGCCAGAGAAAACCTCACAAATGTGCAGATATTTGAGCTGAGATAAGAAGGAAGAAGTAAGCCATGAAAACATAGGAGGAAAGAGCATTTTAGGTCAAGGAATAAGATCGGGGAAATAGGCCGGGCGTGGTGGCGCACGCTTGTAATCCCAGTACTTTGGGAGGCGGAGACCAGAGGATCCGGGTTCGTGGCCAGCCTCAGCTCTTGCTCTCTTTCTCTCTCTCTCTCTCTCTCTCTCTCTCTCTCTCTCTCTCTCCCTCCCTGTCTCTCTCTCTCTCTTTACCTAGTGAGGCCCTCCACAACTTCGTGAGACCTGGTTTCAAAATAAAGTATAAAAAAATAGGGCCGGGGGTGTAGTGCAGAGGTAGAACGCCCCTGCGTTCAATACCCGGTACCGCAAAAAAAAAAAGATAGGGGAAATAGGTTCTGGTATGCTATTGCACAGTAATTGACTATGGATAACAATAATGCCATGTGCATTTTAAAATACTAGAAGAAAGGATTTGGAATGTTTTTAGCACAATGAACTGATAAATGTTTGCGAATGTATGTTTATCCTGATTTGAACATTGCACAATGTGTACATGCTTTGAATCATCATGTTCAGTCAGCATTCTCACTGCTGTAATTTGAAATACCTGACAACCAGAACTTAGAGGAAGACTTATTTGCTTACATGTCTGGAGATTTCAGTCCATACATGGAGTGTATCTACAAGACTGCAAGCAGGAACTAGGGCTTCAGGTCCATTGTGCGTGATGAGGGGAAGCGGAGAGGAGAAGGTGAGAACTCGTTATCAGATCATGGTGATGGGGGGAGAGAGGAGAAGGAAGCTACAGCAACTTGCCCCAGGAACCCTGTTCCCTGACACCCCCCCAGGAACCCCTCCCCAGGAACCAAGTCTCACTTCCAACATGGCTGCCTTGTATACCATGAGGTCTAGGGGTATTCTAACTCTAAGCCATAACAACATGGTACTCCAAAAATATGCATAATTTTTACATGTCAATTAAAATAAATTAAAAATATAAAAATCAAAGGGAATAATTTTTTTTAAAAAGCCCCACGGTTGGAATGATTTTAGATTGTTCAAGAATTGGCAAAGAGGTCCATGTGGCAAGAGCAGAGTGAACAAAAAAAAGGAATATGGGGATGCAGTGGAGACCGCATGCCTAGGGCCTCAGAGGCGGTGGGAATGAATGACGTGGAACCTACTGGTGGGTTGAGAGCCAAAAGGTGACATGATATAAATTCTACTTTAATAGGACTCTGGTTGCTATTGAAATCAGATGCTGAGGAGCAAGGGTGGAATCAAGGATACAGTTAAGAGGACTTTGTAATAATGGAGTGGGAGACAGTTGTGATTTAGGTTATGATGAGGGTGGTAAGAATTTGGCTCTATGTGGAAGGCAGAGTTGACAAGGTTTGCTGATTGATAAATTGTGCAGACTGAGTTGGGCTGGCAAGGATAACTCCAAAGATCTTGATTGAACAACTGCAAAAAATAAAAAAGTCACTTTCATTTATTGAATACTTCTAGAGAATCAAGTTTGTGAGGTGGAAAATCAGTGCATATATTTAATTAATGTACTGAGAATATAGCCTAAAATGAGTTTCCATTATTGCATCCCAAAGATTGATACAGATAGGTGTGAATGCTTTTGAATTTCCTTTCTGTGTGACTAAGTTCAGCAGATGACTTACATGGGTCATTCAGGAGCAATTCATTGAGTCAAGGAATGGACTTGAGGAGGTGCCTACTATAGTGTGGCACTTGATTAAAATTAAATAATAGGTGATAGTGATAAAAGTTTAATGTCAGCAATAAATATCTATGAAGTTAAATTTTCATTAGCTTTATTAATAATGTGTCCAAATCTACCAAGGAGAAAAGCAAGTAAAATATGCTCTCCCAGACATAAAATGATCCCTAATTTGAAGCAAAATACATTCTTCCCTATACTAGATGGTCATTTATTATTGTAGGTGCTAAAATGAACTTTAATGCATAGAGCCTAATCTGTGCATTCTCCACAAAATAATATTGCCCACAGGGGATAAAAAAATTAGTTCAAAAGGGATTAAGTTACAAAAAACCCTATATTACAATGTTTTTTATTCCCATAAATAGCAAATAGATATATATCTTTTGTATTAAAATCAAGTGGGTAAATAGTAATCAGGAAAAGAAAATGTTGAAAAAGGCTCCTTTAGGAGGCAATAATTAAAAATTTTTTAGAAATAATACCAATACTAGGTTTATATAGACAAGTACTTTTCTTAAGCTATTTATTCAGAGCTGTGTTTTTATCAAAACCAAAGTAAACAATAGTTGGAAAGAAAAAGTCGACAAAAATGACAGGAAGCAACTTGAGCCTACTGCCACTGTCATCCTTGTGCCCAAAGGGCCAAGCTTGTTTACTTGCTTAGTCTAATAGACAGAATCACTAACTATCCTCATGTGCCCAGAGGGAGAGGGAAATCAGTCACTCAGAACCTGCTAGTCTACAGGGACTGTGGGTCAGGTCTAACAGTGACAACCGCAGATATTTATCATACTGGTCAGTTTGCTAGACAGTAAAATTATGCTAGGTTCTTGTCCACATATTTGGAGGCAAATAAAGGACTAGAGATAAATTAAAAGGTATGAAATCTACATGTTGTTCTTACAGGTAATATTCGTTAAATAACCACTGAGTAAAGAAGATAGAACGTTGCCATGATTTTCCTTATTAACAAGAAGTACACCTGATTTCTGCAAATATTACGAAATAGGTAATTTATATTTGGCATTTTCCTGAATTTACTTCTCCTCTGTTGTATTCCCTGGATTCCCTCCTCTAAAACTATCCATGTTCTAAATGTAACACATTATTTCTGATTACCCCAAACTGAACGCCCTTTCTCAGTCCTCTCTTATTAGCTCCTCTTCTGCCTCATTACCAAATACTCCATAGTATTTGCTCTATGAATTCTTTCTCATCCCAACTTGGTTATTTATACTCTACTCTTAGCCAGACTTAAACATTTCTCATGACTTTACTTTCTTTGATGAGGAGTTTCCAAAATCTATATTTTTAATTCCAAATGCTTTCTTGATCTTCAAATAAAACCCTAGCATCCCAAAAGGTCCACAATAAAATACATTATATCCTCTTTCTCTTTTTCTCCCCAAACTCCATTTCAATCTTCCTTACTTCAGTTAATGGTCCAACCAAACTTCTAATCCACCTCTAGAATTTAGGATCATTTTACATGCCATTTTCCACTGTTTGGGGGTGAATAGTAGTCCCCCAAGTAGTGTATCTATAGTATAATCTCCAGAAGCTGTGAATATGACTTTATTGGAGAAAGGATCATTACAGATATAAATAAGAATCACAAGATGAAATCAGTTTAGATCACCAGAGTGTTCCCTAAATCCAATGGCAAGTGCCTTTATAAGAGGAACACAGATAAGAAGAGAAGACACAGGGAGAAGGAAAAAGCCACATGAAATTGAAGTTAGCCACAAGCCAAGAAACTCCTACAACCACCAAGAAGCTGAGAGAAGCAAGGAAGGATTCTCCTCCAGCGTCTTTGGAGGGAGTGTGGCCTTGTTGACACCTTGATTTCAGTCTTCTGGCCTTCAGAACTATGACAGAATAAATTCCTGTTGTTTCAAGTCACTAAGTTTCTGATAATTTGTTATGGCAGCTCTAGGAATCGCATAATATCCTCCTTCTCCTAAGAGCCAATCAATAAATAAATCTGGTTTACAATGAGATATATTTATTCACTGCATACTTTAGGCTGTTATTCTCAGATGTGCTCTTGTATACAGTGGCTCACCTTGAATCGGAGCAGAGGTAATAAACTTTGGAAGGGAAAATAATAAGTATTATATAATTGCTCACTAGCTAATTTATCGAAGACCTCTAATTATTCCATGGAAACCCCAACAGCATAATGACATTCTTTTTCCTGATTGAATAAAATATGTCTTTACTTTTCAAGCTTTATGGAAACAAAAATTGAGAGATTCTAAGATATTATTCCATTAAGCAGCATTATAGAAATATAGAAATAAGATATTATTCCATTAAGCAGCATTATAGAAATAACCCCTGGAGTACAAAGCCTTGTTGATAGCTTTAAGAACATTCTAATCAAAATAGCTTAGTACTGAAGACTCAGCCTTGGAAGATGAATTGACCAAAATTGCATCAAGGGTGACAATTGACATGTGACCTTGAGTAAGTTACTTATCTCTCTAGATCTTAAGTTTCCTCACTTATAAAATGGAGATATTAATAGCATTCCTTTTGCATGGTTGCTGAGAGGACTAACTGATATAACATTTGTGAAGTACTTATGTAATTCCTGGCACATAGTAGGCACTCAATAAATAGCGGTTATGATCATTGCAACTAACAATAGTGTCCATACATAGATCTGATATTGAATTCAATGAGAAGCACTGATAATTGGAGGAAAACCAATGTTCTTGGAGATTATAAGAAATCTCTACTTGTTACTGCTAAACTGTTACAGCCCATGGCTCTGGGCAGAGATACCAGAAGAAAATATTATCAGAGAAGTAAAAATACCCAACATTTTTCTTAAGAATTTGTTTTTAGATAGTGCTGATACTTTTAGATTAGATACATCTTTCCAATAACCTCTAGGTTCTAATACTTAAGGTGACTAATAAAGTCCCCAGCATAACAGCTCCCCTAACGCTTTGTACTTGAAATGAGGAAATGTGAGATAAACACAGATCTCTCTCCCCATCCTCCCTAACTCATCTTCCAAGATAACCTGCAAATTTGAAACTTAAGACTTTTGCTAACTGTAGGAATAGTACACAAAACACCTGGCAATATACTTTGTTTTCAGTAATAATGTCTAAATGGGCACTTGAACGGTTTCAATATTTATGTACTTTTTAAATGTCTGAAGGCAAGAAAGAGATAATAGGCAATCTTTTATATCTGTAAAAGCCCTGTATTAGATTATCCTCCCCTAGCTAAGAACAGATTCTCTTTTAATACCATTGTAAGAGAAAAACAGAACTAAGTGGGTTTCACTACAATTCCCCTGTAAACAGCTTGTAGGAAAAAAAAAATTCTGCTAGAAACGTATCACTGATTACAATTACCAAAAGTTAAAAGGTTTTTCAAGTCTTTTAATTATATTTCTTTCCAAAAGCAGTTTAGTATAATTTTCAAATTTTTCGTATGTCACAAATAATAACTTGAGATCAAGTTTTTTTTTAAACAAAAAATATGATTTAGCCAGTTGGGTTTTGCTTTATGAACAAAAAAACATTTAAATAGGCTTGTACTTTGTACTTAAGTTAGTAGGCTTCAAAGCTGAAAGGTTGTTAGTTGGTATTTGAACAGGACTGTGACCCTCTAAATTTGTGAGATTATAAGGTAATTCTTGACATTTGACTGGCTAAAATGTGATACCAGACAGAGATGCATCTGGTAGCCAGTGTTTTGGATTGGAAAAAAAAAGTCATAAGAGATATTTGTTTTTGAATGTTAGACTCTAATTCCTGGCCTCAATATTATTTAAATATATAACAAAGTACTTAAAAGATTTAACACTAAAAACCCAAAAAGCTCAATCAAGAAATGAGCAATTGAACTAAATAGACACTTCACAAAAGAAGAAATACAAATGGCCAATAAATACATGAAAAAATGTTCAACATCATTAGCAATCAGGGAGATGCAAATCAAAACTACACTGAGATTCCATCTAACCTCAGTCAGAATGGCCATCAGCAAGAAGTCAAACAACAATAAATGCTGGCAAGGATGCGTGGAAATAGGAACTCTTCTACACTGTAGTGGGATTGCAAATTAGTACAGTCGCTATGGAGATTGATGTGGAGATTCCTCAGAAAATTGGAATGGATCCACTATATGATCTAGCTATACCACACCTAGATATCTTTCCAAAGAGACTGAAATCAGAATATTATAGTAACATATGCATATCCATGTTTATAGCGGCACAATTCACAATAGTCAAATTATGGAACCAGGCTAGGTGTCCATCAACAGATGAGTGGATTACAAAATTATGGAATACACACACAATGGAATTCTATTCGGCAATAAAGAAGAATAAAATTATGTCATTTGCAAGAAAATGGAAGGACCTGGAGAACATTATGTTAAGAGAGATTAGGCAGTCACAGAAAGTGAAGGGTCATATGTTTTCTCTCATATGTGGAAGCTAGGGAGTAATTGGGATACCAGAGGGACTTCAGATAATGGAGGAGAAACTACAGTGGAGCCAGGGAGGTGGTCTAGGGGATGGTGATGGGTGGAGAGGGAGAATCAATGAAGGAATCACTTCCATTGACATTATGTACATATGTGATAATACCAATGTCAATCTCAATATCCTATATAGGGAAGGGGCGGAGTGGGGAGGGAGATAGGAAAACCCACCAAGTTCTGTGTGCATGTGTGTCACTATCACTATGAACTACATTATGATGTGAGACTATAAAACACCAATGAAAGTATATATATTACCTTTCCCCTAAACCATGGAACAAACCTTCAAATTTTCACCATAATGAAAGTTAATTTAAAACTATTTTTTAATGGTGTGTGTGTGTGTGTGTGTGTGTGTGTGTGTGTGTGTGTGTGTATGCACACAGCTGGGTGTAATGATGCACACCTGTAACCCCAGTACTTGGGAGGCTGAGACAGGAGGACCGCAGGCTCAAGGCCAACCTTAGCAATCCAGCAAGACGCTCAGCACCTGCATCTTAGAGAAGTCCTACTCCCAAGTTAAGGGAAGAAGCAGATGCCCTCCACTCTGGCCTCGCCATTCCCCATCCTCCTTACCTAATTCTTGACTTTTCCTTTTCCATAGAATTATGTTTTACCCTCTAAAATTCTCTCTGTTTATATATGACCTGTATCTATGTCCATGTATCTTATTATGTAGTTTATTATTTACTGTTAGAAATAAAAGTCCTGTAAAGTCATGAATCATTGTCATGTTCATAGGAATTTTCCAAGTTTTAAGAAGAGTGTCCAGCACAAGTAAATAACTAACATGCTAGAAGGAATGAATGGAGATGTTTTCTCTTGTGCAAGTTTGATCTGTAAACAATTTACATGGATGTGCAGGTGTGTCACTTTCTGATGGTTGTGGATTCTAGGGCTGTATAATAAGCGATGTGTGTTTCCATGAGAAATGAATAGCTTTCTTCTCACACAGGAAGGAAAGCATGAGGCTCTTCAGTACAACTGGATAATTTTGTTCCCACTCACACTTTTGAAAAATTGTGTGTTTGTTTGTGGCAATTGTTCCCAGTTATGTCATTAGATTAAAAAATTTCCCATGCTGAATGGCAAAACTTTCTAAACGTTAAATCACAGGACAGAACAGACATACTATGATGGCAAGAACATAAAAGAAGTCAAAAGGGAGAAGTAGAAATGAGGAAGAGTGGCCAGGTATGGTGGTGCACACCTGTAATATCAGTCCTCGGGAGGCTGAGACAGGAGGATCACAGTTTAGAGGTTAGCACCAGCAACTTAGCAAGGCTCTCAGCAATTTAGCAAAACCCTATCTCAGAATAAAGAAATAAAAAGAACTGGAGGTGTAGCTTGGAGGTAGAATGCCTCTGGGTTCAATCCCTAGTACACCACACACACACACACACACACACACAAAGAAAGAAAGAAGAAAGAAAACAAGAAAGAAAGAAGTAGGATTGAGAGTAAAGCAAGAGAATTTTAGTGAATACAGTGGCACGAGATTCTAATAAAATTACTCATTGGTAGAGCTACTAGTAGACCTTATCTAAAAATAAAGTACAAATGACATCTTTCTCCCATTAATAATGACATTTATCTAGTCTTATCTTCAAATCTTTTATGACTACAATTCTTAATCTTTAAGCTATATTTTAGTTGAAATTATGAACAAAACTTAATTTAGTAGAGAGAACCTCCCAGTACAGGGTTCTTTGTTTTTCTTTTTCCCACAGAAAGAAGGGAGTGAGTATAAAATGAATTACAGTGTGAATCCAAGTTGAAATACACACATGCCCTCATTTTGAAAAGAACTGATGTCCCCAAACCAGTATTCTCAAATGCAATGTGGAAGGGGAAGCATCCATGGGAGAATTAAGTCATATTCCCTAGGGACACACAGGCCATTTCAATTCTCTCCTCCATTTCTGAAAGGCCTCCATTATGCCTGATAAGGAGACCACCTCCAGGGTACCAGCTGACAGCAAAACCTCAAAGCCAATGTCCTCTTAGAAACAGCACATGGAAAATGACCTGGCAAGTAGATTCAAGACTAGCAGAGTCATGGTAGCCCAGGGCCTGCTGTCATGCTTAATACACTCTGTTCAGGCTTCCTTCTGCAGCAACAAAATGAAGACCAAATGAAGACTGTAAAGCACTTCTGTCTGAGATGCAACAAGCATCCTCCCTCTCGGCTTCTTTCTGTTTTACAAGGCTTTAAGGAAGCTCAAATGATCCCCTAACAGAAGGTGGTGGTGGGAGGAGGGGGAGGGATATGCATGAGAATCAATATTTGTAAATGAAACAGCGTAGTCCTCTTCGTACTCTGAGAAATAGAATCTCCCTGTTCACCTCGAGCTCCTGAGCAAATACAGGATCATCCGACTGTGGTTTTTATATATCTCTAAACTCTTTACTTGACTTGCTAATGTGGGCTCAAATTCTTCAGCATCATCTATTTTCTAAGGATTGGATTTCATATCTGAAATCTAGGGAATGGTAGAATATGATAGTTAAGGGGAATGGAAGCTGCTCTGCTTTCACAGAAGAGAGATACCATGATTTAGAAACTCTGAAAAGTAGTAAAGTTGGAGGGGCAGGTGTAAAGGAGCAAAGTGCAAACAAAATAGGCAAATCCTTCGATGTGAGTTTAAGGGAGTTGTATCACTACAGAATGAAGTCCATTTATATGATTCTCATTCTCGGTGTTCAGACATTTACAAGTAAACTACTAAATATAATAGATTACAAGTTCGCTGAATCAGAAGAATCCCAGCTTTTGGTATGATTAAGTTTTAATTGTATTTCTCCTTCGGGATCACTAGTAGCTAATAAGCTCATGAAAATAGGTCTTTAAATAGCAGGAGCAGTAAAAGTCTCTCTGTGCACTATATTTTGATATGCTTGGCTGCCTAAGGTATTCGGCTGCCTGTAGTCTCTAGTGTTCAGTTTTCATATCAATGGAATATCTAAATAATACTCAAAATATCCTGAGTTTGAAATGAGATGCTATCAGACACCAGTTTATATGTGGACTTTTCTTTAAACTAATCAATAGGCTGTTTTTTTAAAAATACGGTTACAACTTATTTATGAGAAACGCCAAATTTATAAGAGACAAAGGTACAAAGGCATATGTCTCATTATTTTAAATTAATATATAGACAAAATTTCCTTCTGTTCTGCCACATCTTCAAGTGTTATAAAATATAGAGCGCGCGCACACACACACACACACACACACACACACACACCTTGGTATATAATAAGCCTGCCTTTCTAGTGTGTTCAATGTACTCCAGAAATACACAAGATTGTATTTTTGTCATATTATAAGGATATCATTAAATAAAACATCAAGGTCCACTATTCTTTATTTATTTATTTTGGGGTGCTAGAGATTAAACCTGGCGACATTTTACCTCTGAGCTACACCCCCAGCTCTATTTTATTTTTTATTTTGTTTATTTGTTTTTGCAGTACTGGAGATTGAACCCAGGGGCATTCTACCTCTGAGCTACACCCCCAGCCCTATTTTTCATTTTTAAACTGGGTCTCACTAAGTTGCAGAGGGCCTCGCTAAGTAGCTGAGGCTGGCAGAGAACTTGCGATCCTCCTGTCTCAGCCTCCCAAGTACTGGGATTCCAAGTATGAGCCACCACGCCCAGCTAAGGTCCACTATTTTTAAAGAAAGATCAATGTGATAAATATGTAAACTATTTTCTGGTAGCATTTTTAATTCAATGGGCATGTGTAGGGGGCATTTATATAATTTGCCAAATTGCTCATTTTCCCAAAATATACCCTACTGTCACTAGAAGGAAAATAATTAATAATATTTAGGTTTCCTTAGAGGTACACTACTTCTCAGAACTATCCCAGTTATACTTTTGGGCAAATTGGCAGCAGTGGAGCTATAAAATCAGGATCATCATTGTTTCTTTGGCTACAGGTACACTACACTGGAATCAGAGCTCCTATTGTCCCAAGTCTATCTCTGTCTTTCTTCTTTGCTCAAAACCTTTTAGTGATGATCTATTGCTTGCAGGTAAAGCCAAGTTCCTTAGCAGGGCACTTGCCACCATTTATGAATTTACTTGGGTTTAGTTTTAGTCTTATTTCCTCTTTCTCTCTCTCTCTCTCTCTCTCTCTCTCTCTCCTGGGGACTGAACTCAGGGGAGTTCTACCCCTGTGTTACACACCCAGCCTTTTAAAATTTTGAAACAGGGTCCTGCTAAGTTGCTGAGGGCATAGCTAAATTGCTGAGGTTGGCCTTGAACCTGTAATCCTCTTGTCTTGGTATTATGGTTAGACATAGAATGTCCCCTGAAGAGCTCATGTATCAATGTTCAGGTCTGATATAATTGAGTCAGGAGGGCTGTAATCTCATCAGTAGATAAATTCATTGTAATGGATCTTCTGGGTGGTAACCTAGGCAGGTGGGATATGTCTGGAGGAGGTGGATCCCTGGGAAATGACCTCAGGGATCCTGCTTGTAGCTCTGAATCCATTGTTTGCTCTTTTGCCTCTGGCCATCATGATGTGGAGCAGAGTCTTGCTCTCTCCCTCTCTCTTCTTCCCATCGCCATGCCCTGAGCTCGGCAGATCCAGCCTAACATAGACTGAACGCTGAAATCTCCAAAACTATGAGCAAATAAATCTTCCCTCCTCTACGTTGTGTGTGGTCAGGCTTATTGGGGCCCAGCAGTAAGAATGCTGATCTGGACACTTGGCCTCCCAAGCGCTGGGTTGACAGGTGTATACCACCACGCCCAGCTCTTTTTCTCTCTTGTTTCTCTTTCTCAAGCCACCTTCTATGATCTAAGATTATTGAGCTCCATATGATAAAATTGCATAAAGTTTCTCTTCTATGAGCCCTCATATTGCCTCCATATTTTATCCGGGAAAAATGTCTAATAAAGTTCTATTCAAATTTTCATGTGAATTGCAGTCAGTACCCCTTCCAGGAGGTATTCTTTCTGAATGGCCCTTGTCATGGATATGATATTTCCTCTTTTCTTGCATGGGTTACACTTGTTTTGATGAACACATTGCAATATAATGGGTATAGACAGAGTGTAGGGTATCATAAAGAAAAGGATTATGCAGAGGGTCCCTGATTTATTATGGCTTAACTCAACAAGTTTTTTACTTTATGATGATGTGAAAGCAATACATAGTCTGCAAAAACTGTAGCTTGAATTTTGAATCTTCTTCTTTTCCTGGCGAGCAATATGTAGTAAGATACTATCTCAAGATGCTAGGCCCTGGTCATTAGTGACGCTCCCAGTCTGCCACATGTTAATGAGGGGAAACGGCTGATACTCTACTCTGGACTGTGTTGCTAAACGATGAGGTTAGGTGTATTAAATGCTCCTTCTTTTCTTCCTTCCTTCCTTCCTTCCTTCCTTCCTTCCTTC